>CAVLGL010000148.1:43775568-44005568 GCA_963668995.1 Parnassius mnemosyne
AGGCGAGAGAGGTGTGTCAGGATCGCGCCAAATGGAAGTCCGTAGTCTCTGCCTACCCCTCTGGGTGACAGGCGTGAGTGTTTATGTTATGTTATGTACCTATTAATAATTTTTATTAGTTACTTTATGATTTCTTAACCAGTTAACTAACACTTGTTATAATGTAAGATGAGCTCCACTTTAACACTAGATTATATGTATAATGAGACCAGCGCTGTTGGATTCATAATGATACTCGTAATTACGTTTCTTTGTTTTGATATATTATATATATTTAATTGTGAATCTGTTTGTGGTTCTTTAAATAATAAAAAAAAAATGATGTAATCAGTTTGTAACGGAAGACAGGTCGTGAATATTTACTGTGGAAGTTATTAATTACATAGTAGCTACATATTTCATTGCCAGAAGTGATAGTTCTATTTAAGTGAAATTCACTCATATCATTTGCACTACTTCTATCAAATGAATAAAATCAGTAGGCTTGGCTGAAATCCAAAATATATGCTTTATAAAAATTTCGGTTACAGCTAGGACTAACTCCGGAGCCGGCGACCAGACGTCACGCACACGTCAGAAGATTTTTTTATCTTTCAGGTTGATCCACCTTACCAGGTGAGGTGTAAGTGGCTACTGCAGTCCATTGACACCTGCAGACAACCTCAATCAAAGAATACCGCATAGACCTGACAACAGTGCAATCACTGGCGTCAGAATTATGTAAGAGGGTGGGTTAGGTACCACTCTCTTTAAAAAGAGCACTTGGGTAATTCACACTGTGGTTTGCACCGCTTTCGGTGTGTACTGCATTGCGGTGTGAACTGCTTAATATCCCGATAAGTGATAATTAAGACAAATTCTGCCTTCAACAGGAGATACCTATATCTAGCAGTTGAGTTTTACAGGTCGATAAAAAAGAAAGTATAAGAAAGAACGTTATAAATGAATAGACAACCAGTATATTTGCAGGCTTTGAGGCATTCCACTTCAGTCTCCAGAGGCGATACCCATCAGTAGCCTTGGTTGCAGGTCTTCATGGACAGCAGGAGCCGCTTACCATCAGGTGGAATGTAAGTTCGTTTTATCATTTTAGTTTTATAAAAATAAAACCCAAATAAGAGGACGATCCTCGTATATTGATATAATCGATTAAACTAAAAATAGGGATGAGAAAGTAATATTTTTTGGAACGTTGTGCCTGTCTGTTTTTCTGAATGCATTCCCGTTGTTTAAATACTTGCATTGGAAGACGTTTTCAAGCTTCTGGACTGGAAAGGATACGGTATCAACATCAATGGCGAGTACATCACTCACCTTCGATTTGCCGACGATATAGTCCTTATGGCAGAATCGCTGGAGGACCTAAGCACTATGCTCAATGACCTCAATAGTGTTTCCCAACGGATAGGTCTTAAGATGAACATGGACAAAACAAAGATCATGTTTAATGTCCATGTCACACCTATGCCGGTAGTTGTTGGGAGCACTAAGCTCGAAGTTGTTGACGAGTATGTTTACCTGGGACAAATAGTCCGACTAGGTAAGTCCAACTTCGACCGAGAGGTCAATCGACGGATTCAACTCGGCTGGGTAGCGTTCGGGAAGCTACTATACATCTTCTCGTCAGACATACCTCAAAACCTTAAAACGAAATTGTACAACCAGTGCGTGTTGCCAGTGATGACTTACGGAACTGAGACGTGGTCCTTCACTGCTGGCCGTATGAGGAAGCTCAAGGTCGCTCAGCGAGCTATGGAGAGGGCTATGCTCGGAGTTTCTCTGCGTGATAAACTTAGGAATGAGGATATCCGCAGTAGAACCAGAGTGACCGACATAGCCCAACGGATTAGTAAGCTGAAGTGGCAGTGGGCCGGCCATATAGCTCGAAGAACCGACAACCGATGGGGAAGAAAGGTTCTCGAGTGGCAGCCTCGTACCGGTAGGCGAAGTGTAGGGCGTCCCCCCACGAGATGGAGTGACGACCTGGTAAGACATGCAGGAAGTCGATGGATGCAGGTGGCTCAGGACCGTGCTTTGTGGCATTCTTTGGGGGAGGCCTATGTTCAGCAGTGGACTTGTGAAGGGCTGTAATGATGATGATGATGATGAAATACTTTTTTGTTTTATATAAGAGGGGACAAATGAGCATGCGGCTCACCTGCAGTGGCGCAGCTAGAGCTCCAGACTAGAGCAAGCCCAAGATATGGTTTTGTTGTTTTTAACAGTTTTATAAAAATACACCAATCTTGATCTGTCTCCACTCTTCAGTTTCATATTCAGTGCTGTCGAGAACGTGTTTAACAAAGCACATAGAAGGCATACTACTGCTAGGTACTCACCTGATGTCACTTACGACTCCGCCCATCCGCCCATGAACAACTGCAACACCAGGGTGAATGTGGGTCCGTTGCCGGTCTTTTAAAAAAGAGAAGTTCTATTCTTGAAGGTCCCTAAGTCGTATCAGTCCGGGGAAGTTGCTGGTGGTAGCCGATTCCATTAAGACGTTGAGCGAGAAAGAAAACTTCTGTCCGAGTTTTGACGCGATGTGTGATGAAATTTAGCGACTGGAATTGGTCCGAACGATTCCTCTGACTCTCTCTCCCTTTGTGAACTTATGAACGGATCTTAATGGAACTTCCCCTATAATGTTACGTGGAGGACGAACCGTTACATTATATATATGTATATAGATATTAGCCTCTAAAAGAATTTGGGAAGAGCTTTAAATATAATATTATTTAGCAGTCCAGTCAATATGATTCCTTCACTTTATCCAAATACGGCGATAACAAGGCGGATTGTGTTTTTCTTTTCTATAAATTTGTCTTCATGATTGCTGTTGATCTTTAAATTAATTTTTGGTAGCACTCATATATAAACTATATTATGTATTTTTAAAATATATTAACCATAAATTCATTGTGATATCATCACGTAATCTATAGCCAGTTGTGAATCGATTTTTATAATGCTCTTTTTCATTAAATAGGCTATGTTTTAATGAGGCCTCATTTGCAATTGCGATCCAGTTTTCGAGACTATACAATCTAATTTAATATAATATGTATTACTTGAGAGATACATTGTGTTTTCATGCGATGGCCAAGTCAATCTACTTATTTATTTAAAACATAAAAGATTTTTAATATTGATATGGTCACTATAAGATGTTGTTAGGTTAGCTAATTACGTAATAACTTAAGATAGAAGGACCCTTAAGGACTGAATAAATTAACCGACTTGGTATTATATGGATCTCACAACTTTTTACGGTAGAAGAACTGAGTTGCGAGACTCTTTTTTTTTTTACAAGTTATGTTTTTGATGGCATTTTAGTTATTTGCAGTCGGCTTTTGATTTCTATTAAAAGTTAATTTTTCTCAATAGCACATTACATGTTGCCTGTGCCTAAAGTGGTCGCTGTCTCCCTTGGCGTGAGTGTGTGAATGGATTATTAATTGAAATTAAGTTCCTTTAAGTTCTTTTATGCATGTCGTTCTTTTTCGAATTTGTGTTATACAAAGAACGTCAGTTCAAACCTATTTAAGAAAGAACGAATACTAGAATTAAACAAAAATGTGGTTGGTGTTCAGATTTACGTGGTAGTTTAAAACGTATTTTTAGTATCGTAATTTTTTCTAAAAAAATTCTTATAAAATTAGACTTATAACATTTTCACCTGATGGTTAGTAGCTACTGCAGCTTATTAACATCTGCAAACAACTTCAAACAAAGATGGCTACCTATATAAATATCGATCAAAATAAATTCTTTGAGACTTTGGTTGGCATGTGTAACTAAGACCAAACATAAAAAATTCTCTCAATTTCCGCACTGACCGGAGTAATGATAAAATAAATCCACCCGTGCCGGACTTGGGGCTGAAATCTTCGAGCAATCTCGCGGGGGCGCAATCATCGTGGCTGCCTGTATCAATTATTCACAATACTGATTGCGTCCGAGACGCACGTGGATGCTGTTGAATTATATATGCGCGGCTATTCTGACCGTTCGGGAGCGGACTCTGGCTTTGTGTTCTTTGTTCTTTTATTTATTTTAAAGTAATAAATTTTTAATCAACTGTGGTTACACAGGAATTGGGCGCTCGTGTTCAAATTCGAACAACTGTTCGTTATTGAAATATACATGCCTAGTCGATAGTCTTGTTCATTTTTTTAAAATAAAATTGGAATAAAGAGCGAACTAACAGTCTATATGATGGTGAATGGCTACTGTGGTCTATGCCCAAGCAGCACACAAGAGTTATGAACATCAATATACCAGCCTACATAGAACTCAGAGTTCTTTTAAAAGCGTGTAAGTGTGTTGAAAAGAGGTTGTATCCTGATAAGAGTGGTTTATGAGTTATTATACAGCGCAAGCTGTATAAAGTCTGTATTATGGAATCTAAGTAAGCTTAGGGTTGTTAATCAGAATATAAAAACTCTAGTATACAATTTTAAGTATTTTGTAACACTTCAATCTGATTTTATCATTAAAGTTGTATAAAAGCTGTTTTTTGCATGCTGTATCATGCTTATAAAGCTCTAAATGTTATTATAGTATCACTAACATCTTGTTTCTGAATAATGGTATGTGCAAACTCTCTTCTTAAACTTATTATTATGGTGTCATTGTACACTTTTGTATTATGAATTCTGTCTATGAGAGTGATATAAAACTAAAACAATAAATACCAGTCATAGTACAACTTAAATCTATATAAGTGACAGCATATCACCATTATACATGCGTTGCGTGTTTATATTGTGCTTGTGAACAAAATAAATTTGTTAACAATATGTGGAAAATAGAAAAGATTTGGTGGAGTAAAAAGGTCATGTTAAATCTAACTTTAATTTATCCAACAATGTTCCCAAGACAAGGTTTTTAATCTTTTAATTATATGTCATGTTGAAAAAACTGCTATACAGCGTAAGTAATAAAAATATCCTATTATACAACTGATCAAAAGCCAATGGCTTCATGAATATGAATCCATAGTATATATAGTACAGCTACTAAGACTATAAGACCCTCGAAATACCGTTTAGGCTGTTTAGCAAATTGTCGCCATTTTAAGACTCATAAAAACAATGTTTAAAATGTAATTTTGGGAATATTAGACTAAGCCTATACTATTACTTTCAGTTTGACTAATGATACCTGTGCCTTCATATCCATTAATTTGATATTTATTTTATTCTAACCTATACAACTGATATTTAGTTACCGTTAGTATTTTGTCCCTATATTAGTTATTTTACTGGCGCGGCAATTTTTTCATAGAAAACATATACAAGTTTTCCATAAATCTAATTTTGTACTTTCATTTCACCAACTATCACCATCAAAACTCAACTCCAATCCGAATATAATATTAATATGTTAAATATATGCTAAGACATTAAATGACGCCATCATTCAATAAACGTTCTTTTTGTTTTATATTCATTTGTGATTCCGTTCAAAAATCAATTTAAAACGTTGGTCTTACAATATCTGTAGGGTGATAGTTTCCTTGCACATCAAAAATAACAACTGTAATACAGCAGTTATACAGCCTCTTTTATGCTTGTACAGCTACTGTACAGCGCTACTAACGCATAAAGCTGCATAATTTGTGCCAATTATTTACTTATAAGAATTGTATACACCCTTATACAGCTTTTGTACAGCCAGAAAATACAGCCTCTAGTATAAAAACGACTTTCAATACAGATCATATACAGCTTGTATGCTGCTTTGGTGGACACCTACAAACAATTTAAAACAAAGAAGCCTAGGCATTGTCACCATTGAAGAATAGAAAGGAATACCACTGAGACTGTAATGATACTGGCTCTCAGACTGGGAACACACCAGTAACTCTTTCATGGCATTTATAGTTTATATTTATAAAGCACAATAAGGATGGAAAATTTAAGCGGAGAGCTCTTTAGCTCGTAGGTTATGCAAGTTTTTACGCGGAGTAATAATTACAAATAAAATTAATAACTAACCAAAAACTGCGAGCCATGACCTCTGGACCTACAAAATAATGGTCACGTTCTCGAGCACTGAGGGAATAAATATAAAAACATCATTTATTTTAGGCGTGCAAAACTTCTATTTGCGATATAGATTTCGTAACTCAAGAAACAAGAGAACTAAAACATTTAATATATTTTAGTTCATAAGTCGTTTAATTTGTATTTTGCATTTCTATAGCTTGTTAATATCATTCGAATAAATTAAACATTCACGTGATAATCATAATATTATATTATTTATTAATTATTAAGTATTTATTATTTATTAAAAAAAAATTACCTCCACACTAGGATTTTCTCTTGAATCGTGGGGGGGCAGTTTACATAAATAAATTTCAAAAGGACAAAAATCCAGACCCGGATCAATTATAACTAGACCACACAAATGCTTGTTCCGTGCGGGATTCGAACCCGCGTCCCTTAAGCGCTGCAACACATTGCTAAGCCATTGCGCCACGGAGCCGTCAAACAATATTATTGTGTCGATTATTATTAGCACAATAATTTTGTTTGTTAGCAATAAAATTACAGGTTCCACCGAGATTTGAACTCGGATCGCTGGATTCAAAGTCCAGAGTGCTAACCATTACACCATGGAACCGTTGTGCGTTGTAATAGAAATAAGCATGACTTTCATTTTACGACTTAAATTGTATACACAAGTGTTTTTTTTTTTGGAACAAACGACGTAAAATAATGTGCCTGTTATATAATATTTATGATTTTAATTAATTATAATTTAAGAATATTAAACGAAATATAATAACGTGTTAGAATATGAATGTAAATAATAGCCTAGTGCTCTGAGTAACAGGGTACTGCGTGGTAGGTTCTTTGTGCATAAACAAGTTTTTTTTAAATAGAATAAGGTCGACAAACGAGCGCACAGTTCACCTGATGGCAAGTGGACCTGTGAGCCTGTGACCCATCGCATTTACTGTATATCGTCATACATCTGATCGATTAAGAATCAAAATACAGATGTGTTTTCACTCCTGAGAACTAAGATGGAATGCCTCCTTTCTAGTAAAAAGGGTCTTCGGTCAAATCAAAATCAAAGGCATATGTAATCTGCCTACTACGCACTGGAACACCGGCAGCGCGGAAGGCCTATGCCCAGCTGTAACGTAGGCCGTTATTTTTGTTATATCATGGGTTAAATTTAAATCCAAGTCCAGCCCTGCGCAGGGACAATAGTGCGGGCCGCAGTGCGTGCTAACAGGCGTTTAGCGTCGGCAGCATCCCCACGAGACTTTAGGCCGCTTCACTTCCAAATCCAAAATGTTTTTTTTTCTGCCGTACGCGGGTTTATGGTGCTCTGTAATCAAATAAAGTTACGTGTGTAATAGACTTTTAGATTTCTTTGTATGTCTATGTATACATTAATAAATCATCTAAATTATCCTTATTTGATATTTTAGTAGGAAAGTAACAAAAAAAAAAAACTATTTATTCGAAGTAAAAATTCTACTAATTCAATACGTTCCTCCTTATATTTTATTGTAGGGAGTGAACGCTAATCCTATAAATTACTATATATTAATAACGTAAGTATTATAAAACGCTAAAACGCTTCAGTCATTCATGCGCACTAAACATTTCAACGCAAAACAAGTGACTTCAATATAAATACAAGGAGAACATAATCAATGTAGTCGAACTCAATTAAAGACGCATTATTAAGGATAACTCAAAATCTACTGATCAGATCTTAAGCAAATCTAAATATTGTATATGGGACCACATGGGAAGCACCAGCTTACAAATAAAAAATAAAAAAAACATCAAAATCTGTTGATTGAATAGTAACATACAACATTTTGTTTAACTATACTGTTCGATTGCAACAATAAAAAGGTTTCCTCAATAATTAGAAATTTAAACTGCCGTAGTAGCTTAGGGGCTAATGCTCGCTTTTACAATACGCGAACAACGTGGGTGTTATCACCGCCGGCACAAACTGTTAATAGCAATTTTAAGTGCTGATTTAGTGTCTGAAAACTAGGGAAAAATCTTCGATCAACAATACGATCGAAGGGAAAAATATTATAAAGACATGTAAAGTTTGCCAACAGTGGCGGAGATTTCCTTTTTCTAGAACTATCTCCGAAATGTGTCTGAGGAATATATAGGTTGTTACTTTACGTTGACTTTTAAATAAAACTTCAATAGTTTGATTAATTTTTAAACTTATATCGATAGAATAGCCTTTTCCCGTGACTTTACTCGTGTTAAGGTCGGTATAGCAGCATTAAATTTAACGGTGAAAGCTGAAATATAATGTTCGTTGGAGAAGTCGGAATAATAGCATGAATTAAATTTTAGTGCCGAAACAAATATTTCGTGTAAACTGTAAAGTAAACAGACCAGTTCTAATAAAGTTAGGAGATTTAATATGCTCCACAGTGAAGGAGAACATCGTGATGAAACCTGAATATCTGAAAAACTATAATATTTTCGAAGACTTGCGAAGGCTGCCAACACGCATTTGAGCAATTATAAGCAATAATTCATTATCATCATCATCATCATCAATACAGCCCTACACAAGTGTATTGCTGAACATATGCCTCACCTCAGGAATGCCACAAAGCAAGGTCCTGAGCCATCTGCATCCTTCGACTATATCTCTTTCCGGTACGAGGCTGCCATTCGAGTTCTTTCCCATCCGTTGGCTGTTACTTCACATTAAACTTTTTTAAGGATCGTAAGTAGTCTACCTTGATGACATTGACTACCTTTTTTGAGGTAAACTTGACCTACATACGTAAATAATATAATTTAAAACTAAAAATTTTGTACAGCCGACTTCAATATAAATTATTAATCGAATTCAGTACCGTCTCCTTTTTGAAGTTGGCAGAAAAAACCTATACCTAGACGTGGAATTAAAAACACTCGCCACGTGGATATCGTAAGAGCGGGACGTCTGGTGTTTCGATCGTCAATCGCTAAATTCCTTTTATGAATGATAAGTAACTAAAAAAAAAATAAAGGAGCAACTGCAGGTAGAAACTCGATAAAAATGATATAAAATGGATAAACTTCACAAAGTACCTGAAAGTAAACGCAACCTCAAACGACGATGCAGTACCAACACAACACCCGTGCCATTTGATACATACAACCATTAGCTTAATAAGCAATCGATCATGGCTGCGCAAACATCGCTTCACCCATCAATGATAAGCAAACATTAATTTTATCGGACAATCGTTACCATCGCGTTTATTACTCATTAAGTTTTTAACGCGCTTTAAATAATAGCTGATCGTTGTTGTTTGTGAAGTTGCGATAAGTGAGACTTAAGTTAACATAACTGCTGCTGGTATGAGGAAGCTTAAAGTTGCTTGTACGCTGATAGAGCTAGTTTATAGATATACCACGTGCTCGGCGTGAGGAAATTAAAAAAAGTAATGTGAAGTCTATCAACACTCATTGGGTCGCCGCGGCGAACACTTCATCGTTCGTTGCCATAAAACCCTCAAAGAATGTGACTAGGCCTGTGCCCAATGGTGGGACGAATACTATATAATATACATGCGTTCAGTGTTATTAATTTTAGGGCTGATATTTAAATCAGATAAAACCTATTCATAGAATATAAAAGGAAATGATACAACTTAGAGAATAGCTTGCTTATGTACACTCTATGACGTAAAACATTAAAAATGACAATAATGTGAATAAGATAGTCCTTCACTTTTATAATCAGTCAGGTTAGAATTTGTTTGATGGATAACTTTTACCGATAATGATTTCTTATTTATTTACGCAATCACTACACAGTTAAATTATCGTATGCAGCTGTAGATTGTAGCACGAATGGGTCAACTGGACCGGAGAAGGACCGAAGGACCACGCTCTCACAGAATACCAGCGTAAAATAGCAGCTCACTGTTGCTGTCTTTCGTATGGTGAGTGTAACCGAAGACAACCGAAGTTTTATTGGAAACGAGGCATTCCATCTTAGTCATCAGGGGTGCTAACGCATCTACATTTTGCTTTTTAATCGAGGATAGACGTAGATGTATATGGGTCATAGCATTAACTTACAAGTAGGTGGACTGTGTGCTCGTTTGTGACCCTTATTCTATAACTCAAGAATAGACTTCGCATAGATTACCTCGTAGGGGGGATATTTGCCAATCTTGGCAGGCGGGTTGGCTAATGCAGTTTTTATTTTGATTAGTTATCAGGAAGATGCTGCTGCCTGTCTCCTGTTTAATTTTCCTCTGCCACCTCTTACGTCACCCACGGGGTGATATGGAGTAGCCCCTGAACACATAACTTGATGTTAAATAAGTTAATCTCCAAAACAGGAATTTACAACAAGGGCGCTAATTCTGAAATTTTAGCCTAAAAGCTCTTTAATACCGCGCTCGGATCACCCTGCATACCGCGGTGTAATCCGAGAACTTACTCCGAGGAACTCAAATCCTGTTACCACCTCGTCTTTTGCGTTAAAGAGCTTTTACATTTAAGATATTTAATATTTCTATTTTAAACAGTAATAAGCTCAAAGAACACCAATCGATATCAATGGTCTGTTTTTCTTTACAAGTTTAAGCTATAGACCAACGTTCGACGATTGCCATCTACACTAGCTCAGCCATGTACCACATGGCCACTCGTTAACTATGTGTTACTTGACTGCCTGGTTGTTCTAATGGTCGTAACTGTTGATCATGTGGTCCTCAGATAATTCTAGGTAGCAGCCCGGAGTTATAAGGTCGGCGCATTTTAGGCGACGGTGATGGTTGGGTCGTAAATTCTTCGGTCCAGCGCCTGGTTTTTCTCTCGTCGTGTCAGTTTGCCGTGCCATCAGACTTAAAATAAAAATCAAGGCTTCGAAAGGTAGTGGGATCATCACGTTTGATTAAAAAAAAAAAGAACAAGGTGCAGTGTTTGGAGGTGCTTGTAACCCAAAACTATTTACGGACAGTTCTCAGAGCAAGGACTGCGTTCTGTGGTTAAAGCTGAACAAATAAGCATGCAAACTGCGAATGGGCTTTGTTTTCCTGCTTTGTACACTTATTCGCTTTTATGTATTTTTCTCAAATACCATCATCATCATCATCATCACAGCCCTTCACAAGTCCACTGCTGAACATAGGCCTCCCCCAAAGAATGCCACAAAACACGGTCCTGAGCCACCTGCATCCATCGACTTCCTGCATGTCTTACCAGGTCGTCACTCCATCTCGTGGGGGGACGCCCTACACTTCGCCTACCGGTACGAGGCTGCCACTCGAGAACCTTTCTTCCCCATCGGTTGTCGGTTCTTCGAGCTATATGGCCGGCCCACTGCCACTTCAGCTTACTAATCCGTTGGGCTATGTCGGTCACTCTGGTTCTACTGCGGATATCCTCATTCCTAAGTTTATCACGCAGAGAAACTCCGAGCATAGCCCTCTCCATAGCTCGCTGAGCGACCTTGAGCTTCCTCATACGGCCAGCAGTGAAGGACCACGTCTCAGTTCCGTAAGTCATCACTGGCAACACGCACTGGTTGTACAATTTCGTTTTAAGGTTTTGAGGTATGTCTGACGAGAAGATGTGTCGTAGCTTCCCGAACGCTGCCCAGCCGAGTTGAATCCGTCGATTGACCTCTCGGTCGAAGTTGGACTTACCCAGTCGGACTATTTGTCCCAGGTAAACATACTCGTCAACAACTTCGAGCTTAGTGTTCCCAACAACTATCGGCATAGGTGTGACATGGACATTAAACATGATCTTAGTTTTGTCCATGTTCATCTTAAGACCTATCCGTTGGGAAACACTATTGAGGTCATTGAGCATAGTGCTTAGGTCCTCCAGCGATTCTGCCATAAGGACTATATCGTCGGCAAATCGAAGGTGAGTGATGTTTCTCAAATAATCAATACAATATGTATTAATTATCTTCCCCAGCTGGTATAATTCCACTGCTGGACATGGGCCTCTCCCATTGTTGTGACGATTAATCGTCACTCTTTGAATGCAATATTGAGGATCACAGTACTAGACATCCCGCGATCTGGGTATTTGTATATCTTTTTTTATAGGATCGGGTGACAAACGAGCGCACAGTTCACCTGATGGTAAGTAAGTGTTTGCTGTGACCCATAGACATCTACATTTATCCTCGTTTGTGAATCAAAATGCAGATGCGTTGTCACCCGTAAGGACTAAGATGGAATGCCTCTTTTCCAGTAAAAAGGGTCTCCGGTTCCTACACTCACCATACGAAACACAGCAGCAGCCTTCCCCGGTCGAGCCGACCCATTCTTGCTACAACTATACTATTAATATAGCTGCAGCATGGCTCTACCACGTATAAAAACGTAAACAGGATGGCCACAAATGACATGGTAGTTGACGTAGTTGGAAGCCATATTTTTTTCTTAGATTTCCCATTATCGCCTCTTAAGACACTCATAGGACGATATTGGGTGACGGATTGATGGAATAAACTTAAAATGATTTATTTATTTTCTATTGTGTATAGTGACTTTGTAAATGAAAGTCAACAGTTTTATACATTGTCATTTATTGAAGTGAAAGACGCTTATTATAATATAATTTGTAATAATAATAATGACGTTAGGATTGCACGTTTCTTTGGATTGTTCCTTACAACAAAGTTTATTCTATACACTATTTACAATGAGTAACATTTTCACTAAAATATTTAAAAATCTCGAGGTGATAAATGCTTATAATAGATCAAATTTTATACATACTTACAAGTAATAGACAATTTAAAACAATATAATTATTTAACTTCAAACAATGGTGGATCAACTAAACAAAATTGATCTTCTACGAGTGATAGATATTTCTAAATGATTTGGTGTATATACTAAAAATGTAGGTGGTGCATCTATATGTTACTTACATTGTATACATCATATTTTTTTAGATTAAACGTTATTTTGATTTTATGGCACATAACATTTATAACGATAAGTGAAAGAGGATTGTATTATTGTAAGCGGTACAACGTTTTTGAAATCCCATAACTGACTGGGTGTTACGGCATTCTAAAAATACTACTAGATATAGATACCTGTGAGATATATTTTTACATCTTCATTTTTAGAAAGTAACTTCATTCTTTGGCATTGTGGGTTTCACATAGAAAACTAATTAACGTGGTATTAAGACAAAGTAAACCGCATCTACACCTAAACTATGCGAATCTGAGGTATTTGTCAGATTTTTTTAAATGGTGAACGGATATTCTACATTTTGCTCTACTCTGATCCTAGTATAATACACAAAAATTTGTATAAAAGTGTGCTTATGTGACGCGTGCAAGAAATAAATACTTAATTGTTTTTGTGCTTTTGAAAAATCCTTATTTTAAACGGATAAAATTGGCGGGAAATGGTATTTGTTAAAATTATAACTGTAAAGAAAAAACTACGGAAATTCCCGAAGAAATATGTTCTTATTTGAAACATTCGTTATTTAACACTGATATTTATTAATTAATTTGTACATTATTTTTAAATGTATTTATGGAATGACGATAGATAATCGAATTGATCATATTTTTATAACAGTATTTAAAAATTAACTAATGGAGTGCAGTTATTTGGAATGACTTCATCAGTCTATTGATATAAAATTATTTTCTATCCTACAATTTAAAATATTGTACAAGTCCAGTGTTCGCTTTATAAAAATATCTGTTTTATTTTTAAAGTTATATTTTTTATTACGTGCCTACATGTAGATCAAATTAAATTATTTCAAATATAAAATAGATGCGCGCAAACACATTAAATGTGTTTGATATTGCAAACACCGGACATGTAACCAAACCTAAAAGTGTAAACGAAACAGCCTGTACTTTCACTATGAGATCAAATATTTAAAAAAAAAATAAGCCTTTACATTACCTTTTAGCTAATAATAAACTTCTTTGCAATGGTAACGTACCTCTTAGGTTTACCTATTATAGAATAGTCAAGTAGTCAAAAGTTTTTCAAAAGTCACGTAAACTTTTTATTATCTAAGTTAAAGTATGAACAATGCAGTAATCGCTGCCGTTGCCGCCGTTGCCTCTAAATCCATATCTGTCACGACACCCGCAGCGGGCTTTTGTAAAAAGTCCTGTACTGTCGCGAGGACCGTAGCGGGCCATTTCTTTTTAGTTCTATTTATCCCGCTCTTATTTTACATAACGGCTTCTTTATAGACATAAAAGGGAAAAAGAGTAAAAAATCTACTGTAATCCTATTTGTAATAAAATTGCTTTTATATTCTCCTTACATTACCGAGTATGCAATTAACAAAAAAAGAAAAAAAAATAGAAATATAAAGTACTCTACCTCCAAATACTTTTTGCAAGCGTTATATGTGATACACGATTAAGGTGTGAGAGCCTCCCTGTCTGCGTATATATTTCTTATCTCTGGCAGAGTTGATAAGATCCCATTATTTGGAAGTTATCACCGTAGACAGCAATCAGGTAGCAGGTCAGCAGTAGATCATGTTATGTTATTTATTAATATAATACAAAGTTGTACAAAATATTTTCAAAACGCAACACTATGGCTGTGGCGGCGGTGATGCGGTGCGATAGCGACAACACATGTATATGTGCATAAAACAGCGCATCTGTCTTTACAAATATGACCTACAATTGTTACAACTAATTAATGTTTTAACGAAACTAAATGTTTGTTCACGTGTTCTCTTACAACAATTGATTTGTTAAAAATATTTCTAATACATTCTGCTAATTCATATCATTTTCTTCTCGATTAGTCCGTGAACGTCCACTTGGATTTGGTCTTTCCTGTTGTGGGGAGGATTTGCGTTTACAGTGTGCTTGGCAAAAGGATTAGCGACCACAGTACCTACTAGCCCACCTAGCTATTTTACGTTTCGCGTAAACGAGAACGAGAATACCTTCATTTATCGGAAACCAGGCGATCTTTTTGGAATTTCGAATAGTTGCTTCTTACGAAGCTCACATAACAAAATGGGGTGATTGATTCTTTACGCCGCCATTACACGGTAAAATTATCAAAAACATCACTAATTAAAAATATCTATCATATATTTCGAATATCATATTTATCGAAACCCAGAAGGAGATATTCTTGCAAAAGCATTATTGTGGATCATCACGTTTGGATGTTTTGTGATTACATTCGCGTCTTCAACTCTGTGACTGTGACATATTACAGACATTCTATTGGAGGTGATCACAAAGAATAGCAGGTGAGGACGAAGAAGTGCCTCAGTATATGCACGTAAAATGCTTCCCTTAGCATTGTTCTGCGTTCATAGTAACGATACGGTTCGGAAGTTGGCCAAAAACAGTAAATCGCAACAGCTAAACCAGATTAAGTGACAGCAAAAACAAAAATATATATTGTTTTGGAAATTGCCATAAGAGAAGCGTTTATATTTAAGTTTGAGATATTGCATCACAAAAGTATCTAACAGATGCAACTACTTAGTAATCACATTTATACGCCGAAAAATATCTTTGGTACAAAGCTTTTGGTATAATACACGAGTGTCCATTCAAAATTGAACTCTTTTATAATGTTGTTTGGTTGTGATTGCCTCAACGCCAGTCGGGCGGCGCAAAGGCTGTCGAAGTTCAGGAAGGGAGCGCTTGCGACGGTGGTACTGCGGTGCTCATGTGGCTCCTGAAGTCCGGGTGCTGAGGGCGCAGATCAGGGTGCGGGGGACGAAGATCTGAGGACAAAATCATAACTGCTTCACATACTTGATGACTAATCTCTGTTATAACCCTAAGTCTAAGTAGTAAGTAATCTAACTTCATTACAAATAAAATATAAATAAAGTACTTTCTACAATTTACTACAAATAAATCTTAGAAATTTTTTGATAAATTATCTTCAGATAAAGAAAAGTCAATTATTATAAATATTGGAACTTGTTTGACGAACACCAATGAAAGTAAAGTAAATTATGAGCCTCTTTATACAACGCGAAATAGGGGCACAGGCCTCCTTTCACTAATCTGGCTATAATAATATACCTTCTTTTCTACCGACTTCAAAAAGTAGACGGTACTAAATCGACTTTTTTTTTAATGTGTGTTACCTCATAGCTTTTTATTGGGTGAACCGATTTCGATGATTCTTTTTTTATTTCAAAGCTGGTGCTTCACACGTGGTCCAATTTGATTAAGGCCTGACCAATAGTTTAGTTTTTGAGTTATTCTTAATAATTTATATTGAAGTCGGTTGTACAAAATTTTTTATTTTTAATTATTGCTAACAGTCTGTACTACTGTACTGTACTGTAATTGCTGAAAACTTCTCCCATTATCTCAGACTTAACGCACTTTTAACTTTGACAATCTGAGTGTTTTCCTACAACTACTACTGCAGTCCATCACAAGTTCACTGCTGAACATAGGCCTTCACCATAGATTTCCACAGTTACGGTCCTGAGCCACCTGCATCCATCGACTGCGTGCGTGTTTCATCAGGTCGTCGCTCCATCTATTATTTTGCAATTGACGTAAATAATATGAGAATAAGTGATACTGCTATTTATTGCTTCTCTGACGTTTTCCCTTAGTCGTCTCTTCGAGAAGAGAACATATGGACTGATGATTCTCTAACGTTGCCACCTAAATATTTCCCAACTGTTAATTCTAATTGTGATTGGAAATTGTCTCCGTGATCATAATAATTTAGAAATAAATTACCCTCTTCAACATGCTTAATTTATACCTACTGACTTATCCAAATGATGCTTACCTATTCGGTGATCAACAGCGTGCATATCCTGCGGATGCATGGTGTGGACATCTGTATGCGGAGGCAAGTGCGTCTGTGGGGTCCTTAAGTCAGCGTGTTGGGTTTCCCTGTGCCTCCGTAGATCCACCTTTCTCTGGAACGCCCGGCCGCAGAGCTCACACGCAAAGGGCTTGAATCCGGTGTGCTTCCGAGAGTGTGTTATCAGATTTGAACTCTGGCTGAACGCTTTGCCACATACTTGACATTTATGTGGCTTCTCTCCTGTGGACAAAAATATTTATAAATACTTATGTATCTAATATATAAAAAAAAATATTTTTTGTTTGTTTGTATTTTATGCGCTGCTATAATATTTATCAGATTGCACTAAAACTTTGTTAACTTATTGCTTGCAATTGAGAGAAGGTTATAAGCGTAGTACAATTAACTTACAATAGATGGCGCGCGTATCATACCAACAAATTTATTTGAAAGCATATAGATCACTTAACTTCAATGAATGTATTACATTCCTAATTAAATAATATAACTCCTCCAAAGAAGAAAATTTATTTTTGTATGGAGAATGGGTCCACCACAAATTGTAGCGTAAGTTAATGAAATACATATCGATTTATGTCTTATAATTTATATATTACAATAGTAATATTAGTTTTATCGTATCTAACGGGAATACTGAGAAATTAACAATTAAAATATGAATATCACATTAACCTAAGAACAAACTAAAAGCGATTGTCTAGTAACCTAAAAGCACACTAAGTGCGATTGTCTAGTAGTTTTCACCAGTATCATAAGTTAAAATAGTACACTAGTCAATAATTAATAGTACAAAACAAAGTTGTAGGTATATTCAGCATTTGCAGGCACTTTAAGATTGATGGAAAATCCTTTTAGTAGTTCGTTCTTTGTTATACACTTTTTTTTCATATTACATTAGCCGGAACACGAATATCAAAACAACACTTTTTTAATTTCATGATTCCGGTTAGATACTCATTAAATCTTTAGGCCGTTTACCGTTACCGTTATCGTATAAATTGGTATCTTGTTTTATGTATAGTAAAATTAAGTTACGTTTAAATTTCTAGTGGGCTCAAAAACAATTGTCGTCCTTAAAACGATATTTCGACTTTTTTTGTGGCAGCAACGCGCCGGGTACCAGCTAGTAGCTAATATTATAAAAATATATTTTCGAAGGTATCTGGGTAAATTCAACTTTCTACTTTTATCATTAAGCAATATAATATAACTTTTATTATTATGTGATAGTTACTATAATAAATGATTATGATATGCTTCAACTTAGTCCTTAAGAATAGGTTACAAATTGATTATAAATATGCTGCTGTGTATACGATTGAAAGTGGACTTAAAGAAGTTGTTTGTGCTAGGGGTGTACGTACCCAGATATATCTAAGCCCATTTATATACGAGAGCAGTTTTGGGACATGGTAAGGCTGATGTTGATGAAATGTAAGGGAAATGAAAATATTATTATGTTAGGAGATCTTAATGGAAGGATTGGGGTGAAGAGTTCTGGTTATGAAAGGATATTAGGAACGTTTTTTACGTGGTAGAGCCATGCTGCAGCTATATTAGTAGTTTAGTTGTAGCACGATTGGGTCGGCTCGGCCGGGGAAGGACCACGCTCTCACAGAATACCAGCGTACAATAGCAGCTTAACACTGCTGTGTTTCGTATGGTGAATGTAGAGAACCGGAGACCCATTTTACTGGAAAAGAGGCATTCCATCTTAGTCCTCACTGCTGACAACGCAACTTCACTATGATTCATTATTGAGGATAGATGTGGATGTCTATGGGTCCACTTATCATCAGGTGGACTGTGTGCTTGTTTGTCATCCAATACTATAAAAAAATGAACGCCCATCATCAGGTGGTCTATGAATTTATTTGTAATTTTATTGCTATAATGGTTTGAAAATAAGTATAGTCATCTAATCATATAATCATATTACACAAACCATATTTTCACAGCTGTTCTTTCCGTCAGAAAATAGAAATTACATACACAATTGTTGAGGTAACAGGAAAGTAAAGCATACTTTTTAATATGTATCAAATTTTGTTATTTTACAAAAAAGAAAATATGTTTCTGCATTTTGAAGTCCGTATTTTAAGGCTAAGCTTTCATATTAGGTTTATAACTCCATACCTACGTACCTAACGTTTCCGTTCCGTATGCGAAAAAATTCAAAAGACAAACCGTGCAGTGGCGGTGTAAGAATATTCACTACCCCCATTATCGTCCCGTGCGTGTCGTAAGACACTACCGAAGGAAACTAAAACAGGAGGTGGGCAGCAACATCTTCCTGATAACAAATCGTATTAGAACCAAACGGTTTGCTGCGTCTTTTGTTGCGTACAGCAAAGGAGTGGAATAATTTGCCGGCATTTATCTTTCCGTCCGAATACAATCTGGGCGTCTTCAAGGCAAAAGTGAAATAGGCTTTTGTTACACTAAGACAGTGCGATTTACCATCTAAGGCTGCATCACCACTTACCACCAGGTGGGATTATGGTCAAGCACTGGCTTATAATAAGTAAAAACAAAACTGCGGTAGATACTGGCGGCATCTATGGCAAAATGCCCCTAAGAATCGACATATGGGGAAGGTTATTTAGCAAGGTTATTTAACAGTAAATTTTTATAAGCTGTAATGGACGGATAGATGAATGCAAAACAAATAGAGTTCGACACTTGTCGATAATACTGAAACTTTTGTTTTTTTTTATAGGATCGGGTGACAAACGAGCACACAGTCCACCTGATGGTAAGTGGTTACTGTGACCCATAGACATCTACATCTATCCTCAATAAAGACTCAAGATGCAGATGCGTTGCCACCCGTGAGGACTAAGATGGAATGCCTCTTTGCCAGTAAAAAGGGTCTCCGGTTCTCTACACTCACCATACGAAACACAGCAGCGTTAAGCTGCTATTTTACGCTGGTTTTCTGTGAGAGCGTGGTCCTTCCCCGGTCGAGCCGACCCATTCGTGCTACAACCATAATATAGCTGCAGCATGGCTCTACCACGTAGAAGAAAAAAAAACTATTAAATTTCAATTTTATGTACTGATTTTACCACGTAGGTAACTCAGCACTTATTTAAATACTCGGTGGTTAAGGAAAACATGAGAAATCTTGCATGTCTGAAGACTGAATTACGAGTTCATTGAAGTTTTAAAATAAGTTAAACTTTCACCACGCATTGGGGCAGCGCGGTTTATTCTCGTACCTACCCTACAATTCTAAGAACTGAAGACACAGAAGGTCCATGTCCAGTAAGACGTAAAAAATAGGCTTTAATTTATATTAAACCTTTATTTTCATTGAGTTATATGTACTACGTACTAGAGAAGCCATTCCAAACAAAAATTGTGTCCTACTCTATGTCTACGCGACTACTACTCCCGCGCATGCGCGAAGACTTTAATTTAATATAAAATAAGATATTAATATAAAATAAATATAAGAATTTAATATAAAATATCCTAAGTTAATCTAAACAAACATATTTCTAAATAAAATGTAATAATAATTATTTTATGGAATTCACAAATCTTCAATTTACGCAATATTTAGCTTGTATGGATTGCACTACAGTTCAGTTGAACATAGTCAATGTTCGGAATGGCTTCTCTAGTACGTAGTACATATAACTCAATGTTTATTTTAAAGAAAATTTTATTCACAAGAGGCTTGAATTACGTTAGTAGACTACACGCGGCTTAGTGCGGCAGGTAGAGGTCCGAGTAATCCGTGCCAAAGTCCTACGTGTATCGATCCACGCTGACGCGACGACGACGTGACGACTTCGTAAACTGACAGGGTTGTCAGTAACACGATTTATTGTTTTAGCCGTCCCTTTAAAGATTTATTTTTCATATTTATCATAAAGTCTTTTCTTATTCCAATATAATATAATATGCTGACAATATATTTCTTCTCCATAGGTTAGTGCTGGCATCAGAGGCGGATGAACTGAAGAATATGATTGCCTAGAAAACTTTTGATTAGTAATGAACTCAGTTTTATATAAAATGGAGGGTCATTTATAGGGATAAAAACTATCCTATCTCTCAAGTTGGACCAAACTGCAAAATTTCATTGCAATTAGTTCAGTAGTTTAGGAATCCATCGCGGACAAACAACGTGACATGTAATTTTTATATACCTATAAAGATTATAACCCGTATGTTTTTTTACAAGACAGGGTGACGAACCACTTATCATCAGGTGGACTGTATGTCCACCTGATGGTAAGTGGTTGCTGTGATCCATAGATATCTACATTTATCCACAATAAAGAATCAAAATGCAGATGCGTCGTCACACGTGAGTACTAAGATGGAACGCCTCTTTTCCAGTAAAATGGGTCTCCGGTTCTCTACACTCACCATACGAAACATAGCAGCATTGAGCTGCTATTTTACGAACGTATTCTGTGAGAGCGTGGTTCATCCCCGGTCGAGCCGACCCATTCGTGCTACAACTATACTACTAATATAGCTGCAGCAAGGCTCTACCACGTAGAAACATCACTAAACTCAGTATACTGATCCTTGCGTCTATGTTTGTACATGTGCTAACTAAACTACGAAAATGTATAGTCAAATACAGTTAGGTATATGAAAAAATAAAACAAGTTACAAACGTAATGGTAGTGGGTGAGAAACGTCAATAATATCTGTTATGCTAGAGTCCTAGACCGAAGTCCAGGTGAGCGACAAGAACGATAGCCCAGTGATCGGTTTGCAATAGTATCTATTTATTCACTTGGAAATATCTTACTAAAGTAAATGTAATTTAACCACTAACCGTTCAAATAATATTTATGTGCTAATAGTGTTGTTTCAGACCCACAGAATTACTTTACTATATAAATTACCTACCTAGGTATAGTAATTTTACGAATCAGTTAAATAAAGTTGAGTGACTGCGAAATGCACTTTGACTTCAATTATTTTATTAATTTTTTTTAACATGTGATTCTTTAACGTTACAACCCTATATGTAGGTACTGATAGCGTTCCACATGCCTATATTAATGCACGTTCGCGTAATCTCTGCCAAGTCCGGTCGGCATTAGAGATTCGGCGCGCAACCCGCCGCTGGACTTACAAAAATTTATAGCCGAAGCTATATGCGCTATTAAACGTTTATGTATCGTGATTCGAGCGCGAGAGGAATTTAATATCCACAGTTTATTATCAGCGTCTTTTGTTGCTTGGTGTTTAGTTTTCAACTTTTATTTATTTTAATTTAAAAGAAAAGGAAGAAAATTGTATTGTTTACAATTAATTCCGTAGAGTTATATATACAATATAAAATATATAATCAATATACTGTATAAAAATAGCCAAAATGCGTATATTATAAAACACAAACGCAGTTGACCTTTTTTATCCTCACTTTACCAAGCCTTTAGCAACGCTGAAGAAGGTTTCGATTGAAGTAACGTGAACCAACGTTAAATTCTAAACGAAACCAGACCAAAAGTGTTAAGAAACTAGTAGTTGTTATATTCACTATTATATTCGCAATAATGATCAATCACAGAGATATTTTTTTTATTATAATTTTATTTTTGCAATTTAGGGCACAAACAGCTCTTATTACCAGGAGCGCATAAATTGCTATGAGTCATCTGATCAGTTTCAATAACGATAAGCCGTTCGCCGTATTGTGAATGCAAGAGGAAAACGCATCGTACGACCAACAGCGCGTAGTAGGTAATTACCTACACAAATCACAGCACGGCACCGATACCTAACATTTAGGTACAATATTTCGAAAAAGGGCCTTCGAGTCCGTCAATCAAGGGGTCTGGCGACTTCATTAGAGGGAAGGGGAGAGGTGGCCGGTCTTATTTGGTCCTCTCGCTCCCGCATCAGTGTCGCGACGCGAGAGCAATTTATATCCGCCGTGCCATTGGGCCGTGATTGCAGCGGCTCCTCCCCGCGTCGCATAGCAACCGGAAAGGGGGATCCCCCACTCCGCCACCCCACTAGGGTGTGTGGGTTATGGATCGCAATTTTCCTTTGAATTGGAAATCAGAGCGGACGCCGCGTGGCTCGTTAGCCGACCTCCATCTTCGCGGTTCCATACCGAAAACAGATTTCGCTGAAAGATGCTCTTTACTGTATCGCAAATTGTTGTTTGCCTCAGCATTATAAAATTGAATCTGGAGAAAGTAATATTGGTTAATTTGAAATAAGATATTACTTTCTTTAAATATAAACGTTCACTGTAGTACCTACCCGTCATTACAATGGTATCAAGCGTGTTCTACGGTTCCCTCCTATTAAGCACTCGTAAATGTTCTTCAATATTCTTTACCACTGGATGAAACAGCATTAACAGATAATAAAAGTGATTGCAAGTTATTACGTTTTAATAGATGATATTTCTAATTACATTTTGTCCTCGAAAACTAGTCTTATTGTTATACAAATTATTTTACGCATATTAAAATTTGTGGTTTCTTAAACTTGTATAAACCGTATATTCAAATATGGAAGCATTTTCGTGCGAATTACGTGAGATTATTGCGAGTTGAGGCAGTCTACAGGAGTGCGTAAAATCTTCGCCGGGCGTCTCCTTAACAGCGTAATTACGGTACGACATTACTGTGGGGAGTGGGAAGGGGAGGTACTTAATTGTTTCAAGGGTCCCTCTGAGAGTTCCGCCAGCGAGTTGACGACGTTATTGATTATGCCGACGTGAGTTTGATTTATTTGACATGGCAGATGACTTAAAGTCGTTAAAACTACTTTCGTATAATAATATATAAAAAAATAATTCGAAATTCGAATTTTAATTCAATACCGTAAAGTGGCGGCGTATGAGAATCCAGGGAGGTATGTGGCTACAGACGGAGTTGAAACAGGAGATGGGGAGCAACATTTTCCTGATAACAACTTCAGATAAAAACTGTTGTTGTGCCAATATACCTAAACGATAAAGATGCACTTGTTGCACGATTTTTTTATGATGTACCTATTTATTATATTAGCCATGCTGCAGCTATATTAGTAGTATAGTTGTAGCACGAATGGGTCGGACCGGGTAAGGACCACGCTCTCACAGAATACCAGCGTAAAATAGCAGCCTAACACTGCTGTGTTTCGTATGGTGAGTGTAGAGAACCGGAGACTCTTTTAACTGGAAAATAGGCATTCCATCTTAGTCTTCACGGGTGACAACGCATCTGCATTTTGATTCGCAATCGAGGATAGATGTAGATGTAGCCTATGGACCACAGCAACCACTTACCATCAGGTGGAATATGTGCTCGTTTGTCACCATATCGTATAAAAATATATCTTTTTCTAGACAATGATTCTCACTAGAGTTAGAGAATTTCACTGGTCTATCTCGTTTAGCCGTCTAGAAATTTCCACCCGCATTTATTTCCAATCGTTTCATCTCAACTGCGCACTTACTCTGTTATGGGTATATAAACTGAGGCATCTCTATTACGGATGCGAAAGCGTTCAGAGATTTTTACCGCATCTGTAACTCGTCGCTTTTCAACTTACGACTGTCTTAACAGATGAACACGGTGCTTTGTTGTCGCGAAATTTTTACATTAATATTATGTGGCTGTTACGAGTACTTGTTTAGTGAGAAAATGCTACTAGAAAAGAAATATAAAGTCATTAATTTATAGTACAATATAATATTTACTAACTATCTCTATATACAAAAATAAATTGTTGTCCGTTATCCTAGCTAAAACTTGAAACTGGCTCGACCGATTTGATGAAAATATTTGTGTGTGTTTGATTGGTTACCTGGATGGTTTAAATTCACAATTGGACCCGGCCGTTGGCGAGATCCAGAAATGAGCCATGCGGAACTGGGGCAGATCACTAGTATGTGATAATAATTAAGTAACCTGACATAATACACTCTTTGACACTTGACTTGATTTGACAGCCTGAACGGATTTAATTGAAATTTATATCTGTCAAATTTTATTAAACCCCAATGATAAGCAAATAGCACATCCGTTTTTTACACATTCGTTATTGGATGGATTGCGACTAAGTCTTAGTCGGTTGAGACTAAACGTGGTATTGAGAGAATCTCCAGCTTAAATTCAAACTTCACTATGTCAACTTTTGTGCATAGATTTAGGTATAGTTTGACTTTAGATCTAACTGGAGTTAAAGCGAGAAACTCTCTAAATACCGGCCTAAGTGTTATAATATATTATAAGAATAAGGAAGGAACTTTCATGTAGGGGCAACTTAAGATAATCTACAAATTTATAGATATCTATCCATTGAGTTATATGTACTACGTACTAGAGAAGCCATTCCGAACATTGACTATTGTCAACTGAACTGTAGTGCAATCCCTACAAACTAAATATTGCGTAAATTGAAGATTTGTGAATTCCATAAAATTATTATTATTATTACATTTTATTTAGAAATATAATATGTTTATTTAGATTAAATTAAGATATTTTATATTAAATTCTTATATTTATTTTATATTAATATCTTATTTTATATCAAATTAAAGTCTTCGCACATGCGCGACTACTACTCCCGCGCAAGAAATAGAGTAGGACACAATTTTTGTTTGGAATGGCTTCTCTAGTACGTAGTACATATAACTCAATGTATATATCTGTCAAATTTTGTTTAGTAGCTTAATGATGTTCAAATAGCATTTCGGTTTTCCAGACCTTCTTTATCTGGCCGAATTACGACTAATTCTTAAACGGTTAAGACTGAAGGTGGTATTAAAAAACAATCTCGAACTTAAATTCAAACCTCACTGTTTAAGTCTAGATTTAGATTTTATTTGACTTTAGATCTAGTACGAGTAAGAACTCGAGTGACAGCGTAAGAGAATCTTCTACTCCATATCATCCAGTAGGTGGCATAAGAAGCGATATAGGGAAACTGAAACGGTAGATGGACAGCTGCATCTTCCTGATAAGAACTTAAGTAGGTACCTATAATCTATACAAATAAATAACATAGACAGACACTCTGTTTGTAATGTCAAAATAACAGCTTTTTACTAATTGCATATGAAAGTATATACGGTCATTATAACAAAAACACAATTTTTTAATTTTTGTCTGTCTGTCTGTCTGTCCGTCTGTCTGTCTGTCTGTTTGTTTCAGCTAATCTCTGGAGCGGCTGGACCGACTTTGATGGGACTTTCACTGTTATATATTTCATGTTATAAGGAATAACTTAGGCTACTTATATTTTAGAAAAATAATTAGGGTTCCGCGCAACAAAATTAAAACTCTAAATTACAGGCGGGTGAAGTCGCGGGGAACAGCTAGTAATAAATATAAAAATACGCTTGCTAACCCGCTTGATAAGCACGGTACCTATGACGAATAACCGTCTATTAGGCTATCCATTGGGGAGGAACATATTTAGCAGATGACTTGTTGTGCGCTGTAATGAGTGAGAGATATAATTGATAGTCAAATTTAAGACCGAAATATATGTTTGTTTTACATACATAAACATATAAGAGGCGGCACGGTTGTGATTGAAGTTATCCCGGTAAGCGATAACTGTAAATCTCGGGCTTACGGAACCCGGGTATCTGGAAACCAGTACCGTATCGTTACCGTTTTATATTAAATTTATTTAATATTTTAGTTTTTTTTTAAATTAACTATAAATTTGTAAAATAAAATTATACTTTTAACTTTGTTTATTTTTTATTTTACGTTGTTGGTTTAAAAAGATACAATGTGCGTGTAAAACAATGTTTTTCATATGTAGGTATCATTGGTACTTGCGTGGAGGCGAAAAAATCCATCACCCAATTTCTTCCCGCGAGTAACGTAAGAGGCAACAATGGAAACTACCAAATACCATACCATGGAAAAGTCTTATGGCTTAATATAGATTATACCTGAGTCAGTAGACGTAAATGCTAATAATATGGGCATAAGCTAACAACTGAGCAGGAGACGTTATAGTGCCACGAGTGCCAGCACTAATCTACAGGCATTTTCTCTTCCTAATCCAAAAAAACGCTGGTGCAGGCAATTGTAATTAGATTGGGAGTTGGGACGGAGTATGTTTTAACCAGTTTTAACTCAGATTCAATACTCAAGACTTGTAACGTTTTTGTCAAAGTGGTAAATCCAGAATCCACGCTGGAGCGTATTATAGCTGCATCACGTAAGAGTTGATTCTATGCGATTAAGACCACGCTTTCACAGAACACCAGAGTGAAATAGCAGCATAATGCTGTTTCGTATTGTAAGTGACAAGAAACAGAGATTTTTTTTACTCTTTTTTTCTCAGGGGTAACAACTCATGCATTTTGAATCTTAATTGAGGATAGATGAAATTGTCTATAGATTAATAGTGTAATAGGTAATTAAGTTTTGTGATATAATTTACACAAAAACAAAAGATTTATAAGGCAGATTAGCAAAAGTCAAAAAATAGGCGACGAAAATAATAATCGAGTAATTCTGTAAAATGTATTCATATTCTCCGAGCAATCTGTACTCGTAGAAAACAGACGCCGCGTTGGATCGGCTAAGAAATCATTACGGCCCATTATCGGGGCACTAAACGCGAGATTCGCAATAAAACAGACATTAATACAATTAAATTACCGCCCGCCCAAATCCGTCCCCGTGCTGCTCATCTGCGCAGTATCATACCGCCTGATTTTATGGAGTCGTACTTTAGGAGCTTCTGAATTAAATATACGACGCTCCCAACTTAAAGTGCTTCCGTGGTAAGATTTTAAGAAATATGGTATCGCCGTTTTAGAAGTGGATGGATTTGCCAACTTAGCTTAGAGACGTGTTATTACTTGGATAAATATTGTTGCTTGTCGGACTCGAAAAGGAACTTTTTAAAGATAAATTCTCACTTGTTTATTGAAACTTGTTAAGTATTGTTAAATATCGCCGTTAGCAGAGCCATGCTGCAGCTATATTACTGGTATAGTTGTAGCATGAATGGTTCGGCTCGACCGGGGAAGGATGACGCTCTCACAGAATACCAGCGTTAAATAGCAGCTTAACACTGCTGTGTTTCCTACGGTGAGTGCAGAGAACCGGAGACCCTTTTTACTGGAGACGAGACATTCAATTTTAGTCCTCACAGATGACAGCGCATCTCTATTTTGATTCGAGGATAGATGTACGTGTGTATGAGCCACAGCTACCACTTACCATCAGGTGGACTATATTATGCTTGTTTGTCACCCTCATACTATACAAAAATCTAAAGTAATGATTCATGTTTCCATTTTTAATTAGGCACATAATATGTGTAATGGGCTAGTAAGCCTAGATATTTATTTAGTCTTAGTACGAAAGTATTAGTTACATAATGTCTCATATCAATATTAACGTAAAAAAATTACGAGTCTATACGCCGGCGCCCTTCTTTGATATGTCGAAAGTTTTCGATTTTGTTTCGCATGATCAACTTCTAGCAAAGTTAGAGCCTGTGGATTTAGAGGCACTGCTTTGAACTGAATAGAAACATATTTGCAAAGTAGAATGCAATCAGTCGAAATCGCAAAACTTGACTCTAACCATGTAGTGAAAAACTATCTACAGGTCTCAGTTTAGGGAAAATAAGTTTGGCGTTACTCAAGGAAGTGTACTGCGACCTCTTCTGTTTCTGATTTATATTAATAATCTCCCAAATGTGACCAAGCATCGGTGTATCCTATTCGCTGATGATATATCTGTAATAGTGACAACTGATAACAAATTAACATTATATGACCACACAAATGACATTAATGAAACTATAATTCAAATAATTAATTGGTTTAGAAATAATAATTTAAGTATCAATACTGACAAAAAGAATTTAATTAAATTTAATAATATACAAAATCTGACATTAAATATAAACTATGATGGACAAATACTTACAAATACAATAACAACGAAATTCTTGGGTATAGAGATTGATCAAAAATTTAATTGGAAACAACTACTTAGTTAAAAAAGTGTGCAACAAAATCAATCGTTTCTCATTTGGAATTTATAAATTGACAAACATTAATAATGGCTATTAATAATGGCTGATTAAGCGGATGTTTAATTACTATGATCTTCTTCAATGTACCTTAACCAAACGCAAATAAATATTTCATATTTACATTTCTATATATAAAAAAATAATGTACCAGAACTTGTCATCTAACATGACTGCTTTTTCAAATTATAAATTACTTATTTTAACAATAATGCAAAAGTCTTATACAAATAAACCCCAGTAAAAAGATTAGTATTTTTTTTACAAAAATGGTTGTTGACAGTCTGGCTTAAACTATGGTTTAGGAATCTTTTTCATGAAAGGAGACCCTTAGCCGCAGTGTTCGTGAAATTTGACATTCGCTGTGAAATAACATACTTTACTCTTTAGTTCGCATATTTCCGTGGGACTTTTCCGTGAAACAGATTCCAGTTTAAACCTGAGACTAATTGTATACGTCTTTTTGTAATAATGCGGTAAGCGTTTTGGAAGTAACTTGTATAATCAAGAAATTTGTAAATGCAGTCAGTCAGGACCCACGCTCGCTCCCCAATTTGCTGCGCCGTTTTTTATAAGGCACTGAATTATTAACCGAGCGCGAGTAGTCGTTTAAATTATTGTTATGGCTTCCTTGCCCTCTTTTGTTGTGAAGACGTGTCTTGATTTTGAGGCTCTTTTACTTTATTAAAAAAAAATAATTCAATGCAAATGTTTGGAGATAAACAACTGAATTGAGGAATTATCGCAATTAACTTCAAAAAGTAGTACAAAGTACTAGATAGTAGATAAAAAGAGATATAGTAGGAGTTCTTTTGTGCCTCGGAGTCCCTCTAGTTAAGTATACCATACTCTTTCTTTATAGAATAAGGGTGACAAATGCAATAGACATCTACGTCTATCCTCGATTAAGAATCAAAATGCGGATGCGTTGTCACCCCTGAGGATTGAGATGGAATGCCTCGTTTCCAGTAAAAAAGCTCTCCAGTTCTCTACACTCACCATACGAAACACAACAACATTGAGCTGCTTGCCTTATATGTTTGTTATGTTTGGCAACAGAAACAGCTAAGACAGGACCAACAAAAACTGACTTTTAGTTCGAAACAAAAAGCTCTACCAATCAAATTCCGAATGGGGTGTCAGAGACACGGCCATGACGGCTCCGTGGCGCAGTGGCTTACCAATGTGTTACTCCGCTAGGGGTCGCGGGTTCGAATCCCGCACGGAACAAGTATTTGTATGGCATACAAATAATTGTTCCGGGTCTAAATGTTTGTCCTTGTGCAATTTGTGTTTGTAAACTGCGTCCATGATACAGAAGAAAATCTTAGTGTGAAAGAAACGTTTTTAAAACAAAAAAGACACGAACGTATTCACAGCACATAGACTTACATAACAATATCAGACCTGTTGAGAGATTATCATAAATATTGAAATTTAAACTAAACTACCACTCAACGACTGAATATTCAATCTGGGCACTAACCACGTGTATTTGAAATTAGGAAATTAACGTTTGGGCTAAGTACTCGTATAAAACAGACGCTCTAAGGAACATTATAAATCAGACACAATATTAAAGGAGAAACACTATACACTGTTGTCAGTTCGTTTATGTTTGTTATGGAGAAAGCCCCACCTTGCACTTTAACAAAACCCAGGTGTATCACTTAAAATGCAGCAAGATGGGCACTGTGTTAGGAAGCGTCTAGTGAGCTTAGTTGCAGCATTGTAACTTTGCACGCTTCGTATAATTAATGAAGGAATGAAAACCTTTTAGAAAAGAGATAGTCTAATAAACAGTGAGGGATTTCGGGCAGTGAGGGATTTTGGGTTTTGTAGTAATTCTACTTAAAAGCAGTAAGACGTATATAGGCTGTATAGGCTTACAGCCTATATACGTCTTACTGCTGGGCACAGGCCTCCTCTAATTTCTGAGAGGGTTTTAGGGCAAGGAAATGTCCACCGCGCTGCTCCAATGCGTGTTAGCGAACTTCACATGTCTTTGAAATATATTATTTTGTTATTTCTCAGACATGCAGGTTTCCTCACGATGTTTTCCATCACCGCCGAGCACGTGGTAAATCAGCACTTAAAATCGCAGTTAACAATTTCATTGGTGCCGACGGGAATCGAAACCGGGTTGCTCGCGTAATGTGAAACTTATAAGTTTATATGTGTATCATCTGAGCTACCTCGGCTCTAAATTATTGTTATGGGTATTTCTACTTATGGAATTTGAAAAACTTATCGTCCTTATCTATCTTTAGGGATTCAGGCTTAATATTAATAGAATTAATACAATTGATATAGAAATTTTAATAATACATGGATCGACTCGGTACATGAGATTGTCAGTCTGGGGGGTGTTGATACCGCCTGCCAAGCGTGGAAACTGTGGAAGATATTCCCTCTATGGGGAAGGCCCATGTTTAGTATCCTCATTGGACTTTTGCGATGATTAACTTGCAATAATATTTAAGCAGGATATTTTTCTGACTTCAGTTCTCTTAGTTGATATCTTAAATATAACTTCCTTTACTTTCCAATTACCTTATACTGTTATTATAACTAGATATAGGATAGGATGGGATAGTAAGAGGTTAAAATTTGTATATTCCTTTAACCCGTTACTACATTGTTATAATTTTCTACCAGCCCATATCAGATTTTCATTATTCAAACATTTTTTATTTTTTTCTGTAAGTAATATTTTCATTTTTAGGGTTCCATATCAAAAGGGTAACCAACGGGACCCTATTACTAAGTCTCCGCTGTCAGTCCGTCCGTCTGTCTCTCAGCGGGCTATATCTCACGATCCGTAAAAGGTAGACAGTGGACAGGATATTTTCACAGAATGTGTATTTCTGTTGCTGCTATAACAATAAATAATAAAAATAGAATAAATAAAAAAATAAAGGGGGCTTCCATACTAGAAACGTGTTTTACGATGGTACAGAACCCTTCATGCGCGAGTCCGACTCGCACTTGGCCGGTTATTTATTAAACGCCTAAATCTAGGACTGATAGAAATTTTAATTTTTTGAGGTTAGTATTGCTCCCATATGGTGATGTTAATGGGATCATTTTTTATATCAACGTATGTATATCCGTGTAGCCATGTGTATGTTAGGTAAGCGTTTAAAAAGTGTTAATGATTTATAACTAAATACAACATTGTAATTGCAGACAAGTAAAGGTATAGAGAGCCAGTATAATTAGAGGCTATGCGTGTGTGGGTGTGTGTCATCATTGTTTGTAGTTGGCTACAGGTATCTGTGTGCGGTAACCACATAATCAAATCGACTGCAATATCGTTTATCACTTCAGTTTTATAAAAAATAAGTTTTTATTTATATTTTATTAAACACTTTTATTTTGGGTAAATCTAAATTATATTTTTTGCAAAACTTCCGATATGAAAATTCACGGGTGTTAACTATGCATATATCTAAAGAAATCTACACGTCGAGATAAAGGCGTGATTCCCGGGGTCGTTGCGTCGCTAGTGAAATGCGGATTTACCCTGGGAGAATCAGGTTTACGATCCGCATGTCTTGCCCCCTTCTAGGAGAGTGGGTGGGGAGATGACCAAACCCCCTGTACACGTCTAAGCGTATAGATGATTTCTGCTAAATCTTTCTCTATTACGAACTAGTGCGCTTCGGTAGTATGGAGCAAATAAATCTCAAATAACTTTTATTTTTGGTGAATAGTAATTAAAGTTTTCTCATTTTTATGACACTATTTATGTGTATTTTACTGTTATTGTTATTGTGTACGTCTAGTTTATACAATCGCAGAATCGAATACATTTTATTAAAAACGACTCACTGTTTCAACAACTTATAACGGCTTGAAAAACTAAAATTATAACCTATACGTTTCACTACTGGGTAAGAGGCTCCTCTTATTTCTGAATGGGTTGATCGGAACCGAACCCGAGTTGATCGCGTACTGTGCAATTCACAGCGAGCGCCTAGTACCTGAGCTAGCACGGCTCTTCACGGCTTAAAGTTCTTATATTTTAGTCAAACAAGTAGCACAATGAAGAACTTCTAATAATAATGTTAATATAGACATCTTATTTAATAATACGGATCGCAACAGAAAACGAAACGTTTCTTGAATATATGAATTAGTAATATTTCTTTGCTACTACTATAGAGTTACTTACTTATCCTTTTTATACAATTAAGGGTGACAAAATTGCACACAGTCGCCTGATGGAAATTGGATTCAGTGGCCCACAGACATCTGTTTCATCACTAACCATATGAAGTAGGTACCAGCTCAGCCAGAGTTCAATAAAATGACTTTCAATATGGATTATGGAAACAATCTGTTTTGAATAAAAAAAAATTCTATTCTATCACATCATAACTATCTGTACCTGGCTACTAATTTGAAGCACTGTTATTTGAACGTACTCACAAATCCTACAAATGTTTCATACTAAATTGATAATATTAAATTATTTCGTATTTCAAAGCTCTAAGTGACAATCCCGGGGAATTCTCTTAAGCAAACAAACCAGAGGAGAGAAGACAAACCTACTGAACAATTCAATCTCTCGTTGCCGACTATCACAACAAAGCTCCTCTAATGGAAAATTGGCAACGTTCGCGCAATCTTGTCTAGAGAGCAGCTCAAACAAAGTCGCGTTGGAAAACATAAGAAATTGTCTATTGGCTGCTTCCGAAACGTAATTTTCTAGAGACAACACAATTACAAAACGGCACTAAGAGCAATGCGTTTGATTTTGTTTCTTTTGCACATTAAATTGTCATTAATTAATATTTAATCAGCTTGTATAAACAGCTGTATTGTATTGTATTTAATCAGCTGTATAAATTATTATTCTAGTTAAAATGCAAAAATTCAAAAAAAATTTTTTTTTTACATTAATTTGTTATTTTAGCGGTTATATCTGTTCAACACTTCCTTGCATTTAATCCTTCTCAGGAAATAGAAGACGGCTGTGCCCAGTAGTTGAATGTATAAAAACACTCGCATTAAGTCAAAATAATCATATTTCCATTTAGTTAAAAATTGTGGACATTTTTTTGTAGAACTAAGTCAAACATACTCCACCATGGTAAGAACATGCTGTGAACCATAGCTGAAGTAATGTAGGTGATATTTATCTTCGATTACCAATCAGAATGTGGATGTATCGTTATCATTAAGGATTAGTATATAATGCCTTATTACAAATAAAATGGATGTCTAGTTCTTTTCGATTATCATACGAAACAGTCCTAATGCCGCTGTATTACGCTGGTATTCTGTTCGAGCGTGGTCCTTCACCGACCTATCTGATACATTCGTATAACAGTCATAATAAACTGCAGCATGTATTTATCAAGTTTGAAAATCTATCTATAATTCAAGAAAGATGAAGATTTGATGATGGTAGCATTACAGAAAACAACAGCCAATAACGTGCTTCGTTAGGGCCAAAAAATGCAACTGTTTAAATGTGTACCTTCTATTAAGGATTCTGTGCTATATGTAAAACTAGAATAGTCAGCGAAACAGCGAAAGTATTGAGATTTTGGCAATTATGGCAAATCCACCGTCCTATGAAAGAGTTCCATGTCTATTAGTAACATTTGAGAAAATTTTAGACTTGTAAAATTTTGCAAAGACTGTGGCGCCGCTGCTAAAATATCTATTTTGTGACAAAGAGCAATCTTCTTTAACCTGGGATTATCAATAAAAGACGTTTTATAATAAGAGCGATTGTATTTTTCTTGTCAGTTCTGCTTTGCCCCATTAAATCCCATCATCGTATTTTTAACGGCACGGACGTTCGCAAAACGCTCGGGTCTATACATTTCACGTGAGGGACGTTTACGATTTGCTTCTTTCCCGGGTAAGATATGTGTTGTGTGTAAATGCCACTTAGGCAGGAGATTTATCACGGCTGCTACAACGTGGATGTCCTTTCGGATGTTTAACGAGGTTTTTTAACACACGGCAACGAATGGTGCCTGGTAAAATACGTTACGAATGAAAATATTATGAGGGTTGGTTGGTATTGCAATAAAATGTATATATTTTTTACGTGGTAGAGCCATGCTGCAGCTATATTAATAGTATACTGTATAGTTGTAGCACGAATGGGTCGGCTCGACCGGGTAAGGACCACGCTCTCACAGAATACCAGCGTAAAATAGCAGCTTAATGTTGCTGTGTTTCGTATGGTGAGTGTAGAGAACCGGAGACCCTTTTTACTGGAAAAGGGGCATTCTATCTTATTCCTCACGGCTGATAACGCATCTGCATTTTAATTCACAAACGAAGATAGATGTAGATATCTATGAGCCACAGCAACCACTTACCATCAGGTGGACTGTGTGCTCGTTTGTCACCCTTATTCTATAAAAAAAAATTATTTAACCATTTCACTGTTCCATGATTCATATATGAATATTTCGATTGTTTAACTATACTTTTTTTTTCGCGGACAGAGAAGATGTTAAAAGCACGATTTAAATTCTTTCTTTTCTATATCAACCTCTTTTAATGCACTGTTGCATATGGGATTCTTTAAGAATGCGTTTCTGCTCGAATTTAAAGATTTGCCCAGCACTGTTGAAGCGGGTTGGTGAGTGCAGAGCCGCAGTATAATTTTATATACTCTGGTGGGAACCGTTGTGCGTTTCGTTTTCACTTTTGACAATCGTTGTAAATAATAATAGTAATAATATCCTGTAGACCGTATTACGGAAATGGCGCCGAGTCTTAAAGGGTACTAGCCATCGGAATTATAGTGCAGAAGTGTGTGCGTGCACAAGCACAAGTGTACTCTCTATTTACTCACTCTCATTGTTCGAAATGACCAGTTACCGTTTACGTACCGTACCGATTTACGTGTTTTTCGAAGTACGACGTTGAAGTACCGCTAGCTTCCTGACTTCAGGCTGCTACTGACAATTTCTTGACAGTAAACCCAATAACTAATTTTGACCCGACCCGGGATTCGAACCTAGAACCACGTGATCAGCGGTCCCGCTTACGACCACTAGATCAACGAGATAGTCATTTGTCACACTATTACAAATTGTAAAAATCGTATGTATCGATAAAAACCCAATTTCTTTTTTATATTAATATGAAACTACACAAACAGGTAGAGTAATATCAGGAGTGATCAAGGCCATATTTTATTTGTAAAACTTGTTATTTTTTTGTGAAATCGAAAAATTTATAAAATAAACGGTTTTTGATGAATCTTAGACCTAAATGTCGCCAAATTATCAGATCCCACCCAAACTAAACCGGACGGGTGGCTAGTTAATTAATAAAGTTATTTGTCCAATGCATTGCGACCAATGGAGTTTCTTTTTGTTTTTTTCCAAAGTTAAGCAACGCATAAACCTTGTTAATGAAGGAAGGTATTATATAAGAAGAATTTATACACTAAATTGAGACCTCTAACCTTACAAAATACTTTTGACACGCCACGATGAAATTCACCGCCAATAATACCCCTAGGAAAAACTATTAAGACCCTCACACGTTGACAGTTGACAAATTCGTTAATTCCAGGCCGTCGGCGACGAGAGGCCGACGCGGGGAGACGTCGGGAAGTACCAAGTAACAATAATGTTGGTCTTTAGTTGGATTGGATCATAAATTTGTTCATTACTTGCACTGTCCCCGATGACTTGTGTATTATTCAATCAGAATTATGTGAACGCTGGAGACAATAAATATGCCTTTATGTACTTTTATTATAAAAAAATATATTTTGTGGCATAATTTAATATGTATTAATTTAGTACAGACAGGTAGCTATATCTTTTTATAGATTAATGGTGACAAACGAGCACACATTCCACCTGATGGTAATTGGATGCTGTGGTCCATAGTCATCACCTCTGAGGACTAAGATAGAATGCCTCGTTTGCAGTTAAAATGCCATTTTACTGTTACTGTTCTACATTCACCAAACGAAACACTTTTACATGGGGATTCTATGAAATCTTGGTCTTTCCCCGGTCGAGCCAGCCCATCCGTGCTACAATTCGTCGTTGACGCCGCACAGGGGCGAACTTGAATTTAAAAAAAAATACAGGAGAGGAGAAAAACTTTTATTATTCCCCGATTACCTACTACCTCTTTTGCATCAGAAAATTAATATTAGACTTAATGGAAAACTACAAATAAGATTAATTTTCTGATGAAAAAGAGCTAGTAATCGGGGAATAATAAATGTTTTCTTGCTCTCCTGTAATTTTTTGAAAAATTGAGGTTCGCCCCTTTGCCGCGATAGCGACGAATTATAATATAGCTGCAGCGTGGTTCTACCACGCGTACCGGATATTTTAAATTAAAAAAAAAAATGTGTCAGTAAGTAAGCTGTTACTGCCTTCTTTTATCTTTACTAAAGTTTATAAAATAGGTACCGACATTATTAATACAGATACTAATATTTTAAAATTTTTATAATATAATATTTGTATAATTTTAAAATAAGTATTATAGTTATTTTAGTTTTATTTGCTATTATATTATGTATAACGGTGTGATAATACATTACTCGTAAAAGATTTTTGCACATTTCACCCACTTTTTTGCTTTCCTTGTTTTTTCTCTTTTATTTTAAATAAACGTAACCCTCTCATAAGGATTTACTTCTGTATCGTGGAGGCAGTTAACATACATAAATTGATAAAGAACAAACATCCAGACTCAGAATCACATATTATTTGCAAGCCAATACATATATAAGTACCTTTTCCTTTGCGGGATTCAAACTCAATGCTAAGCCACTGCGCCACGGAGCCGTTAGAAATCTTTTCATAATCTAATAACTCTGCCATATTCGTATCATATATTACTATATCATGTAGCAAAAGTAAAAAATAGTTGGTTTCTTAATAATCACTACCCTTTGCACCTCGTAATCAACTTTGTAACGAGATACTCACAGATACTCGTAACAATAAACGTAGTAACGCGCAGTCAGCCAGCGGTCAAGGTATGCGGCAAGATTGCCGCCCCGACGGGATTGTCCGAAACAATTCCAGAATGTTCCAGTCACTTCACTTATTGCGATGTATTTGTGACCGTTATAAGGGCAGGAATTCGGGATTTTCGGCGGACCATTCAGTTAGAGGTGAACATTACCGCGCACTATGTGACATGGAGTACGAATAATACGCAGAGGCGGCAGGCATGCAAGCTACGTGGCTACGTACTCTGTTTTTTTAGTTACATATAAAATAATTCAAGTAAATCAAGTTACGTGTTTATGTTAATCACGTGAGCAATTAATAATTCTACACATAGATAATGCCGACGGGAATCGATCCCGGGTTAACCAAATACTTGAAATTTAAAGCGAGCGCTTAGCCATTAGCCCTTAGATAACCACTTTATCGGCTTAAAGAAAAACATCGTAAAGAAACTTGCTTAAAATAAAATATTGCGAAGACAAGTTTTTAGACAATTGTTTTGCTCTTAAAAGCCCTATAAATAATGAGAGAATGTCTGTACACAGCAACTGTAACTTTAACATTGTAACTTTATTTGCTTTTATGTGTGCAAGTGTTCATTGTGATTTTCCCTGTGTCTTTAACAGTGCAACTATTCACCTAAAATTTATTTGTTAAAACACAATCAAAACTTAGGATATGTGTGTGTTCACGCACCTAGCTGTACCTACATACGTCTAACATACAGGGGCCCATACAGCTGTTAGGTTCGACGGATAACTAAGGACGGGGCCCAACTGGCTTTATGGAAAAATGACCTATCATACTACACAATAGGGAGAAGGCTAGGAAAATAAACAGTACGTACCTGTATCTGAATCTAAGACCGCCCCAAGGCTCGGTCAGGCCGTAGGTAGAGTAGATGCATGTAAAGTGGTGTTTAGTGGTGTGTATATGTAGGTGACCTGGCCCAGCTGAGGTAACCTGGCAGCGGACGGTTTCCGTACTGCCCCACAATGCTGCATCACTCCAGCAGGCATCCCCAATGGGCCATTTCTTTCTTCATTTCACTATTTCAGTCTATCCACTTTATTGTACATTTAACTAACTTCAACTCGACTAATTCAACGTTCATCGTAGAATCGAACACGTGATACCCGACACAAGTTACGGACAGTAGTTCAAAGTTCAACATTCAATGTCCCGGATTCATTTATCACCAAATTACAAATATGGAACTAACGCGATCTCTACATGAGTCACACGGTTCAGCGTTACAAACACAACTAAGCTCCTTCGTTCGATATTAAACACCACGCCGCAATAAGAATTCAAAATCAACCTAGCTGACACGTAAACTAGCTGCCGAGTCAACACACAAAAGGCTCGTAACGCGACGGTATAATTAAACGATGATTTCCAAACAATCAACCGGTAGACGCCCTCGAAAAGGAATGCGCGGTTCGAATTCTAGACCGTATATCTACTCGGCGTGCGAATGAAATTCCACGTCACACGAGCAAGCTAAATATTGCAAAATGCACTTCAACACGCAATCACTATATAATCTGCGCAATTACTTCCAAACGAAATTACTTTAATCAGTCAAATACAATACAAGCCTCTTGTCACGAACTTAAACCCTAGACAATCTAAACCAAGGCGGTTTTCACGAAACCACAATTACGTAGCGAAGTAACGCGCACAAATTCTAAAAATCTAGACCATAACCCAAAACCGGTTCGCGCGAAACATCTGCAGCGGTCACCCAGATACGCTAACCGACTGCACCGCTGCCCTCGAGCTACAGTCTCTCGCCCGCCAGCGCCAAACGCTAATAATCGACACCATCGGGCGATTCGCTAAGTCGAACGTGATTGGATGCCGTCTCAAATGACCATATTTAGCCTAAACAGTGTGTCAAGAATGAGTGTCTACGTTATTGTTTAATCTTGCAATTTATTTTGAAATATTCTTCTCTCTTTCAATAATTGCATAATAAGTATTATTTTTACTGTTAAAGCTAATAAAGAATAGTAGAAGCGGTAATAATGATAATAATTTTGAAGGCTCTTATGATGTACAGATATAAAATTCGTTGTCGATTTCAAATAGGCTTAAGTTCATTTCAAACTTTTTCTGGAATATTCCACTGAATAGGTTAGAAGCATTTTAACTACTTTTTTATCAAGATTTATACCGACATCATTATAGCTATTAAAAATTTTACGTTTGTACAACCTACATAGTTAAATAACAGATATAGAAAAAATATTTATTTGTTAAAATTTCTGGTTATTTTCTGTTAAAACTTGGGAATTATCGCTACTTTACTTGTTTTTTTTTACACACAGATTATGGAGATACGAGTATATATTGTTGCGAGTTTGCTGTACAGTTTGTCCAGCAAAATAGTGTCCTCGTCTATTCCATTCGTACTTTACCGCGCTTACCGAGAAGCGCATGGAATGCAAAAGTCACCTCCCTTATTGCTCTGTGACAATAATTGATGTTTGCAGTGCTGTTTTTGTTTTTAAATTTTACCCAGTCGAATAATCACATGAACACTTTGTAGTTTTTTGTACCTTTTACTATTTTGAGGATTATAAAAAAATCTTTGTATACATATTAATTCCTCAAATGTAATTTTTTTACATTTTTATCATTTGGTGTATATACAATAATGTAAAAGAAATGAGTGAATAAAATAATTAATTAGATTATATTATATTATAACGAAATTACGTGTCTCTAAAAATGTTTCTGTGAATAAATATGTTGACAATTATTTATTCTTAGCAGTTAATTATTCGATTTTTAAGTGTATTAATTGGTACTTTTACCTGGAACCTGTGTAATAGGAAAAAATAAAATACTCATGAAGCGTTATGAACAAAATCAAGCAACTTTTAAACCTACCTAAAATTACGAATTTTTGCATGACTTGTGACTGCAATTTTGAATATATGATTAGTTACAATTCTGTTCATATTATTACGTTTTTCAACCGACTTCAAAAAAAGTAGTAAAATAAACAAAAAAGTTTTTTAAAAATCATTAATTAAGATATGGGTAAATATTATGCACTTACAGATATGAATGTGCCTAATATTCAATTTCAATAATCTGACACCCAACACCGCTAATACACTGCACCACGCTATTAGGAATCAAATCCAATATAAAAATAAAGGCGACAATATAAATTACCACTCAGACAACCGCACTCGATGCGAGCAAGGGTTGGCCCATCATTTTGTGGGATTATACTCGTACATATTAATAGTGGTGGCTTAACGCGTACGATTTTAGGATCGATTCGAATTTGTCAACCGAAATTAATACTGGCTGATCATTGTAATTTATACTAGTTTTTTTTTTAAATAAAAAAGTATAAACATTGGCAAATTGTTTTTTGTGTAAACTGTTAGAACTTTCATCTAAGGTTAAAATATTCTTGTTTTTCTTATTTTTATCTTATTTTGTCGTACACCTTAAGCACTACCCATCTACCATTGTAAATTTCACAGTGTTTAAGCAAACCGAGTTCGATCCCCGCCGGCACCAATGTAATTGTTAGTTGAAATTTTAAGTGCCGATTTACCACGTGCTCGGTGGTCAAGGAAAACATCGTGAGGAAACCTGCATGACTGAGAAATAAGAAAAAAAATTTTTTGAAGACATGTGAAGTTCGCCAACACGCAATGGGGCAGCGCCCAGGACACTTTCTTGCTCTAAAACCCTCTCAGAAATGAGGGGAAGCTTGTGCCCAGCCGTGGGACGTATATTGGCTGTTACTTTAACACCTTAATGTATGTAATTAAACAGTAGTTATTTTGCGTACATTCATTCCTTAAAAGTAGCTAGTCAATACACTAAATCGTGAATGCAAAACAAGAATAGTGAGTATTAACTAGTTTGAAGAACACCTCTCTTCGTCCTCTTTTTGCCACAATCGCTTTCACTACTACCACCGCTACACCATACAATACCATACAACACCATAACCCCGACACTAGATACATGATGTACATTATTGTCGATAATAATATGGTATTTTTATTGGTCTTAATACGATACATGTCTCGCCTCAAATAGAGGCCTCATCGTCTGCTGATAATGAGTGGAAAACTTGTGTTGAAATAGAATAGAATATTTTTTAACATATTTAATTATAAATAATATTTATTGAAAGTCATTTATGCTCTCACCACTCACTAGTTCAGAAAAATCTCTGCCTTTGAATCAGCAACAAATCCCAAAGGATTAAAAAAACAGTTTACAGTATTTCTTTCATATAATTGTAAAAAAAAAAATAGCAATCGTAGAAACACTTTTTACATCCTCAATTCTTCGCCAATTCCCTTGGCAGACAAACTCCAAAATGAGAAAATAATTGTTATTTTGATTACGAAATTTAATATCTGACATTAAATGTAATTTTATTTCATTATCTTAAACTTCTTTTTTTAAACAAACATTTTAAAAAATGTGTACAGTGCACATTGACGGACAAGTTACTGGCGAGTGACGAGTGTGGTTGGCGGAAGAACTAATCAAAATTATCGAAGTGAGTAGGACTTCGATAATTTTGTATATTTTTACGCAGGCTGGTTAGAAGTTTCTTTTTAAATACTGGTAATGCTATTAAACATTACTAATATTTCTGTTAACCATTTCTGGCAAGCTTAAAATGCTTGTGTTAGAAGTGGTTCACGACAGTGGATGGCGGATTCGAAGCCACGCCCTTTCGAATTTGCGGTCCGCGCCCTGCCATTAGGCTACTGACGCTTCTTGACGCTACTTGACGCTTTGTAATTGTAATTGAACTCTTATGAGTATGGAAGTCCCTTCAAGAAATGTTTGCATGTTGCGATATTTTTGAAATCCAGCCGAAAAACAAATTAAAAGAAAGTTTATTTGAAACGCTAAACGATGAAAGTTATTTTTTAAACATTTTCATCTCAACAGGGTGGTATTTTAATGTGAGGGGTCGTCGCACCCTGGCCGAAATCTGCCTCGGTACTGAGCACGTACGCTACGTGTCGGAGTTACGATGCGAAATCCTAAGAAAATCTCTAAATCTTTTATACGTAGACGATATTACTGACGTAGTTAGGGCCGATTTCTCAATCTAATATTTTTTTATAAAACTGAAGTGAAAAACGAACCTTCAATCCACCTGATGGTAAGTGGCTACACCAGTCCATAGATACGTAAAGCCAACTTCAAACACAAAAGACCGGAGATGCGTTGTCAGTTGTCACCACTAATGACTAAGGTGGAATGCCTCATAGCCTCTTATTAGGTATCATCTCTTAAGACTGGAACACAGTAGTGCAAGCATTGATATTTGGCTACAGAAATAGGTAAGAGAGTGGCAGAAGTGGATTCCTGCCACATAGGAAATATCAATCAAATAAATTATAACCTGACTGAATACAAAAGTGAAACAATTGCAGTAATTCATTGGAGACAACTGCCATTTTTAATTTGTTTATGTTGTAGTCTATCCTATGAAAAACTTTTATCCGACTGTTCAATAACCACAGCCCCTTACAGCGCTGCGACTGTGACGTTATTTTTGAGGAGAGAAATAAATGTGGAATGAACGTTTTATTAACTTTTTTTCATATTACTCGTACTTTTTATACGTGGTAGAGCCATGCTGCAGCTATATTAGTAGTATAGTTGTAGCAGGAATGGGTCGGCTCGACCGGGGAAGGACCACGCTCTCACAGAATACCAGCGTAAAATGGCAGCTTGACACTGCTATGTTTCGTATAGAGAACCGGAGACCCATTTTACTAGAAAAGAGGCATTTCATCTAAGTCCTTTCGGGTGAAGACGTATCTGCATTTTGATTATTTATTGAGGATAAATAATGATGTCTATGGGTCACAGCAACCACTTACCATAAGGTGGACTGTGTGTTTGTTACCCTATCCTATAAAAAAACAGGCTTATAAAAACATTTATTTTTCATTTTAACGCAACATTTGTGTCAATTGCCGGTGCCTTGTGCATTAATTGAAAATGTAACGAAAAGGGGTTTGTGTCGCCTGCACTTGCTTCTATTTGTACAGAAAATATGTTTAAATCCAACTAGATTTCAAGAGATTCTAACAAATGTTCTCGCACATTTGCCGGTGTTGTTTTTTTGGCTCCAAGTGCGCCATTTCACATCTGACTCGCAGTGGACCCGTGAAGAAATTAATTTAGCTGCGTTCTCTTATAACGCCGCAGTAAAAGCATCCTTAGCAGAAACGATATAAAGGTCATAAAGAACAAAGATAAAAATAAATTCTTTAGACGAGTTGTGTTAAAACATTTTCAATCTTAATGCAATAGCACAAGGTTGCAGTTGTAATGGTTTACCAACAGAGATACGTAGGTACCAGTAGTGTAAACACTTCCCCAGCTGACTCCATTGTCGTGTGCTGGAACCAAAACACTTGAAGTGGCGAACGGCAAGCGCCGGACAATCAAAACATTGTTAATGTGATCACGGGGTGCGTGGTTTATTTTCATAATAGATGCGAATTATTTGTTATACTTGTTAATATTGTATATGTGTAAAATTGTCAAAAATTTAGTATTGGATAATAACATTCAGTATTACAATATATTATAATCCAATACTTTGTTTTCGGTATTGCAATAATACACAGTTAAAGTTAAAAGTTACAGCCTATATACACGTCCCACTGCTGGGCACAGGCCTCATTTCTGAGAGGGTTTTTAGGGCAAGGAAATGTCCGCCGCGCTGGCCCAATGCGTGTTAGCGAACTTCACATGTCTTCGAAATATAGATATATTTTCTTATATGTCAGACATGCAGGTTTCCTCACGGTGTTTTCCTTTACCGCCGAGCACATGGTAAATCAGCACTTAAAATTGCAATTAACAATTTCATTGGTGCCGACGGGGATCGAACCCGGGTTTCTCGCATACTGTGAAACTAACCATCTGAGCTACCACGGCTATTGACACATTGTATTGTGTATTGAATACACAGTTATTGACTTTATTTACGGTTTGTAACTTTTCACCCATTTCTGCGAATTCTGAATGTTAAAATAATTTACTGAGTAGTTTACTAAGTGCATTGTATACTTTCAAAATAAAAAGTGGGAAAAAAACTCTTGGCACGTGCAGGTCACGTGCATGTCATACCGAACCTGCTAGGATCAGAGATTTAGTACAGATTATGTTTGTGCAATGCGGCATAAAGTTATGGCATAAATATTTCAAGGTACCTACCTACTGCAGTGAGATGAAGTAGTAACATCGATCAGACATTCTCCTTTAATCATTTATAAATTCATTCTTTAAAACCGATCAAAAGTCCACCACTGAACATAAGTCTGCATGGGATTTCATCGTAGTTGCCACGCTTGGCTGGCAGAATGGCAACCGTCTTTTTATAATTTTCAGATGTGGGCAGAGAGACGCTGCTGTACACCTCTTGTTTCATTTTTCCTCTGCCGCCTTTTACGATGCCCTATTGCGGTCGTGGATATTCTTACGACGAAACTTCACAGATAATTTTCCTTTGGTGCATCTCGCTACTAGCATGCTTGTGAATTTGTTAGTATAAAAAAGTTATATGTTTATAACTTATGCAAAATGTTTTCATTTGAAATTGGTATGTAAAGTTTTTTAAAGCTTCTGTGAATTTCATTCATGCGTATTCATCATATTCATACAAAATTAATTCGCGATATATTGAATCGTGATATATGTAATTGTTTCAATTATCTATGGGTCTCTTTCTTTTCACTTTTAATAAAGAATATTGTATCATAGATCTTTGTAAAATGACAAAGAACACGATATCTGTGAAATTTATTTTGTGTTTACTCTCCGGACAGAGCAATCCCATTTTCGAGCCGAAAGTAGATTAAAAAAATATGTTGACATTTGACAAGCGAAATTTAAATTCAAAATAAAAAATACAGAGCAATACCAAATTTCATTTATAGCAAAAAAAAAGGTACGATTAGTCCGAATAATTAAGCTTTTGAGTTGATTTTTAATCTCGTTTAAATATAAATTGAAATGTTATTTATAATTACCAAAGAAAGGTATTTTACCCTTGTATTTCCATTTTGCATTAACCTGGTTGTATACCGATTAAAATTAATTATAAATGAAACCTGTATATAAACCCTAATAGCAGTAATTGATCAGTTTGGCGATTACTTGATGTAATAAAACCATGATTGAGTCATGAGTCTGTATTGTTTCCACTGTTATTAAATAATATTATATACCTACTACGCTCATAAAATGTAACATTTTAAAATGATTTGCTTAGTCGGATTAAAACATCTGAAAACGATTTATTCTCTATAATCGTCCAATCCGGTCGCACAACACGCGTATGACACGTGTTCAATGCGTCGAGCTAGTGTGGTGGGGAGATTAATTAAAAAACAAAAAAAACGGCCTGCGCGAGTTAAAATTGATTTGGAACAATTTCTTAATTTTTAACTATTTGAAAAGCCTAGAAGAGTCCAAAAACCTTTTCTTATAACAGGGAAACAGAAAGATATGAAAGATATTTTATCAGTAATCTATGATATTATTTCACATCATCATCATTACAGCCTTTCATAAGTCCACCGCTGAACATAGGCCTCCCCCAAGGAATGCCACAAAGCACGGTCCTGAGCCACCTACATCCATCGATTTCCTGCATGTCTTACCAGGTCGTCACTCCATCTCGTGGGGGGTCGCCCTACACTTCGCCTAGCCTCGTACGAGGCTGCCACTCAAGAACCTTTCTTCCCCATCGGTTGTCGGTTCTTCGAGCTATATGGCCGGCCCACTGCCACTTCATCACTTCCGTTGAACTATGTCGGTTACTCTGGTTCTACTGCGGATATACTCATTTCTAAGTTTATTACGCAGAGAAACCCCGAGCATAGTCCTCTCCATAACTCGTTATTTCACATGATATCTTGATATTAGCATGATTGGGCTTTATAGACACGGAAACCTATAATTTGAATTTTTAATATTCCAAGTTCAGTCCGTCCGAAACCTCAGAAAACTGCTGTGTATTAAGGGTATCAACATGAGACATAAAAGTGATAAGAGTGGGCAAGAATTTATAGATTGATCTGAAAAAACTGTCTGTTTTGTTTTGTAATACAAAGCCGTGTCCGATTTTAACCTGACAATCCTAACCGGACTGATAATTCAAATATAAGATATTTGTCAATATATCCATAAAATTAAAAGATAATACATCCTTTGTACATCCCACAGATGCATACAGGCCTCCTCTGAATTCTTAGTGTTTTAGGGCGAGGAAAAGTCCATCGCACTATCCAAATTCACACGGCCTTAAAATATTGGTGTTGTTGTATAAATGTTAAGATATTTTCAAATCTGTTGGTCTTCCCAAAAAAGGTACACCTTTATGATTTTATACTAATAGCCTGTTTTAACCACGGCGTCATATTCAACTTCTATACAATATATAAATGTAGTGATAATGGAGGGTCTACTCACCTCAAATTGCCCTAAAATATTCTTTACAACATAATGTTGTTAGTTAATTTAACAATGTTAGTGCTATTTAAAATACATGTTTTTTTATTACAATTTCCTTGTAATTCAGCAAATATTTAAAATCTGGCAGCACCGTCTCTGATGCCGGTATGCAAAATGCCTGCAAACATTGCAGCGTTTGGGTTTTTTAATCATTGTTTCTAACGAACGTACGATAAACTAAAAACAAGTGAAGCCTGAAGTCAACAAAGGTCAAAGTCGTAACCTTTAGATATTGTTACCCGACGGCCGCCGTCTCGCAATTATTGCCATGTAAGCTCTCCATTTAATTAAATTAAATTAAATTTTAATTAAAGACTAAGTTTATTACTCTAAAAAAAATTGCATTGACAGAATCATATTATGATACCCAAAAGCAATCCAATGGATCGGAGAGGGGTTTATTTATAGGTATATTATATATACTATGTACCTATAATCAAAGTTTTCAATTGCGCAGGGCAAACTTTGGTGCAAGAAGTATAAAGCGAGAAACCTGAGATTTTTTTTGGATCAGGGTGACAAACGAGCACACAGTCCACCTGATGGTAAGTGGTTGCTGTAGCCCATAGACATCTACATCTATCTTCGATTACGAATCAAAATGTAGGTCACGTTACCGTTGCGTTGCGTTAGATGCGTTGTCACCCGTGAGGATTAAGATCGAATGCCTTTTTTACAGTAAAAGGTTCTCCGGTTCTCTACACTCACCATACGAAACACAGCAACATTAAGCTGCTATTTTACGCTGGTATTCTGTGAGAGCGTGGTCCTTCCCCGGTCGAGCTGACCCATTCGTGCTACAACTATAATATAGCTGTGGCATGGCACTACCACGTTAAAAAAAAATTCTATCCTACATAATATATTTGATAATTTTTCAGAGTAAAGTCAGACTAAGCTGTGCATTTGTCATTACATTAAATATAAACGCTTATTTATTAGATATTAAAAGCTAGTGAAATATAAATATAAATGATCAAATGTTAATATTGTTTGTTACATAAAAATGTTTACAAGCTTCCTAGAATTAGTCACAGATTATTATTCATCAACGATAACTGAGGAAATATAGCGAAGAGATAATTTGTATGCTCCTACAATGTTTTATGAATAAGCTTATTGTACATATTATAATTATTTCCTAAAAATTTGACAAACGTTAATAGCGTTTTTTTTAACCTGGCTGGAAATTAATTTTATAGGGTTGATATTTGTAATTCAACTTTATTCCGACCCTAACGAACCTCTAGTCCGGTAAATTTGAATAAAGTTCTTTGTAATGATTAATATCGCCGAATTGGCCGACGAAATCTGACGTGAGTCCCTTTGGGACCACTTCGGCAGAGTTCGAGTCGTTACGTTCTTTAATTATGCTAGTGGTATTTTCCCTGTAACTATTTTTACAACGTGTACATTGCTCGTTTAAATATTCCATCCGCTACATTACTACGCTACTTTCAATCGTATATTTTGTATTATTTTACAATACATGTCTGCAATAAGCTTGCAATATGGCGCTGTAAATAACTTTTGCTAGACTTAGTAACCTTAAAACAAATAAAATAGATTAGATAATTATAAAATTGTATAAACGATTTTTGTTTCAAATTATAAATTAATAATTATAAAAATTAAAAGACTTCAATAAATATCAGATTTGATGGACATTTGTATTAACGGATCATCATCAGTTGTACTCTTTTGATATAGAATCAGTAAAATTGACTTAATGACCATAAAGATATTGTGTTAAAAATTAATGTATATTAAGAGTATAAAAGAGAAGAAATTACAGTGGTATGAATGCCTGCAATCACTCGGCGTTTACTCTACTAATATACTTCTTTTTTGAAGTCTGTTAAAATTGGTCTAAAGACAGTAATGTATGCTAATCTCGAAAACATTTTCGATTAAAGTTTGAGCTATGATTGCAGTTAGGGTCGTTTTAGGCGCGGCAGGGGGCTCACTAGCTAATCGTGATAATGTGTTTATTGAATTAGGCGGCGCGTGCGTCGTCGGTGCTACACACATGCGTTACTATACCGCTGCAGTTAAGTGGTATCACTTGTTAGGGGTGATCGATGGTAACCGGAGGCGTGTTGTGTGATTTTTTTGATTATGATTTTTAACGCTGTTCGCTTTGGAGCTACCTTCGACTTTTTAATCAGCCAACCTAAGAACTAAGTTTAGCCTTCAAATTTTTATATTAAATTATAAAACTAATGAGAAACTAATTATTTGCCCGTTGTTGGTCTGAGATTTATAGGTCCCATATTTATTTGACACTTGACTTTTGATTACTTGCCTATCATGTCGTAAAAAGCGACTAATGGGATATTAGATTTGTGACAGCGTAGGCGATGAGCTAGCCGCCTATCGCTTCTATCACAATTTTCCATCTATAAATACCCATATTTTATTGGCTAAACGGGGTCCGTGTGGCTTGCTGCACTTTGATCTCAGCCTACCCTCATGAGGGACGTATTTTTTAATCCATTATAAATCCTTTCCATTATTTGAGCGTTGGTTCAACGATACTTTCTCTTCTGTGTTTCCCTATTTTTAGTCACATTCACATAAATACACGAATAATATAAATATATTTTATTAAATAAAAACCCTGCAAATGTCTATAACTTTATGTCATACCAAAGAAAATGCGCTTTTTATGACAAAACAAAAATTTTCGACCATTAAATAGAGACTTTAATGGCCCTCTGGATATTCTGATAACAGCAACTCTTCGGAGTTAATCAGACATAATCAAGTGCTACAAGCGAACGCGCTAACACAGGAGCACTAAGTAGTTCTAGTCTACCCAAAAGATATATTAGAATAACATCAAAATATTGTAACGAACGGACAAACTACTTATATCGGCCCTACTAAATAAAGAAGATGCAATACAACACCGACGGTGCCTTAGTGGAAACAATGCAGGTGTCGGATTACTGGAAACGAACCGAGAGCAAAAGAGGGCTGAGGACATTAATTTAATTATACCTCTCTCTCGGGAGCCTCTAATATTGTATAGGAGAGAGGCGGACAACCGACTGGCATACAAATTCGAGTGACATTTTTTTTCTGCGCGTGAGAAAAAATATCTCAAATCTGATGTTTCTCATCCCCAATGAGCCGGATCGCGTTACATTTATCTCGAAAAATGTATAAAACAAATCTTGTTTCAGTGAGATTTTGTTTTTCAATTTTATAAAATATTCAAAGAGTATGTACCGTGGAAGCAATAGTGCGTGTTGCCAGTGATGACTTTGACTGGCCGTATCATCGGAATTGTATTGTGATTTTACGTGGTAGAGCCATGCTGCAGCTATATTAGTAGTATAGTTGTAGCACGAAAGGGTCGGCTCGACCGAGAAGGACCACGCTCTCACAGAATACCAGCGTAAAATAGCAGCGTAACACTGCTGTGTTTCGTATGTTGAATGTAGAGAACCGGAGGCCCTTTTTACTGTAAACGAGGCATTCCATCTTAATCCTCACGTGGGACGACGCATCTGCATTTTGATTTGTAATCGAGGATAGATGTAGATGTCTATGGGCCGCAACAATCACTTACCATCAGGTGGACTGTGTGCTCATTTGTCACCCTTAACCCATAAAAAATTCTCTGCGAGATAACGAACGTAACGAACGTACGAACCTAACGAATATCCGCAGAAGAACAATAGTAATTCACGCAGGCCAGTGGACCAGTAAGCAGAAGTGGCAACGAGCCGACTATATAGCTCGAAGAGTCGACAACCGATGGGGAAGAAAGATTCTCCAGTAGCAGCCTCGAACTGAAGAGAACAGTATTCGGCGGTCCCTCTACACATACTACATGTCAGTACCCCTATCTGCCCCGAAGTCCAGGGTAGATACCGCCTTCTACTTTTTTTGAATTCTTCTACATTTATGAATATCTGTGGTTTAGTTTATTTATTTTAATGTTATTAATATAAAATATAGCTAACAGTACAAAAAGAAGCAATAACTTTTACATTTTCCGAACAAATAAGTTTCCCCACTATGAAATCTGTCAAATATTATACCTCACTTTCTAGTGGCAGAACAAGTCGTGGATGCCCTCATTGTAATGGATTGAAGTGATAGTGGTATTAATAGTGATACTACGATCGTATTTTTCTATTAGCAGTGCTAATGAATAAATTATTAGAAACGATATGCTTCATAAAATATAAACATATATCCATATAGCCCTCAAGCAGTGTAAATAAAATATTTCAAGTATATTTTTAATGTTTTATTTTTTCATTTCTACTGAGCTGGTTTTTGATATATGGAAATTATAATTTTATGATAAGAAGAGTTTTTTACGTGGTAGAGCCATGCTGCAGCTATATTATGGTTGTAGCACGAATGGGTCGGCTCGACCGGGGAAGGACCACGCTCTCACATAATACCAGCGTAAAACAGCAGCTCAAAGCTGCTGTGTTTAATATGGTGAGTGTAGAGAACCGGAGACTCTTTTTACTGGAAACGAGACGTTCCATCTTAGTCCTCAGGGGTGGCAACGCATTTGCATTTTGATTCTTAATCGATGATAGATAGATTTTTATGGGAAACACCATCTGGTGAAGTGTGCTCGTTTGTCATCCTTATTCTATAAAAAAAATTAAATATTTGATATCATTCCATAAAATATGATGGCTAGTAAAAGTTCTCTGTCCACAATCAACAACAAAACTCATTTCTAATATTACAGCATACAGGTCGTATAAGACATGAGCTTTGTTGATTCGTCATAATCACAGTCTTACTACTTATGTTCTTCTTAGACTGTGCCATAATAGTAAATGGTAAAAGCCGCAAATTTGATCGCGAAATCTTGCGAAAAAAAAACGTTACGAGTAGAGTGATTGAATCTGTGATAGCTGTCAACATGCAGCACTATTCTACATCCATACATAGACAAATATTACAGTAATTATTGTATATTTGAGTGAAATTAATGGAAAAGCTGGTTGGAGACGTGCGAGCTTCTCCATCATTGTGTTCAGTTATTCACAGTACACATCTGCAGTAATAATCATACTGTTTGGTAAGAAGAGTGATGAATCACACCGGCGCTAGACCAACAAACAGTGACCATCACTTTTCTAGGGGTAAGTTTTCGCTTAGGGCATTACTTAGGTGCTGAATCAGGATCCAACCAACTTGGTGAGTACTTACGATTGTCAAACATAATTAATTTTTCGTTGCATATAACAATGCGGTTCAAAATTCCTTCTTTTGTGTGCCTGTTAAGCAGTGCAAAGCACGTCTCGATGGGTACTTCGCGCTGGCGATTATTAAGTTCAATCGCTCGTCCCCGCTGCTCCTGTGCGACAACGCGCGACTTCATACTGCACAACAGACGGTCTCCAAGTTACAAGAACTGGGTTGGAAGCTCCCGTCATCCGCCGTACTCACCAGACCTTGCACCTACAGACTTCTACTTTTCCAGAATTTAAATAACTTTTTGGCGGTAATAAAATTCGATACTCGAGAGGCAGTACAAAATACATTTGAAGAATTTGTTGCCTCCCCCGTCCGGTTGATTTTTTCAAGAAGGGTATCAATAAACTGCTACTGCATTGGCAAAGATGCGTCGATTGCATGGGTGATTACTTTGATTAATAGAAATAAAAAATATAGAAAAATACTTACGTTAACTTATTTCATAAAAACGGCAATTTCATAGGTAAAGACCGAATATTAGGTAACGTATCTTGTTATATAATTTTAAATAACGTAATGTGAAACGTAGACGGAAGTATAGCGTAAAAAATTAAAAGAAAATGCCACTAAAATCGAAGTATCCCAAGACACTTCAGTCCTTAATTAAACTCCGAGCACGTAGCACTCCTTGATTCAGTTCCCAGGGGCGAGTGACACCCTACCCCCACTACTTCCTTGTGGACTTCCCCCTTCCTTATGGACCGCTTAGATTTCCACCCTCTAAGGTTATGTTAACGGAATACTTTTAGCCGAGAATCTTGTACGAAGAATTGGTTTTGAGAGATTCGAACGTTAGTTTTATAGCTGTTTTTTCGTTGTTGGTTATATCGGTGCCATTTCTATTTCTGTCAGCGAGACGAGGCTAAATGAACAAAACTATATTTAGAACTCAATTGCTTGGTTTGCGAAGCGTTTCAATTATTAGCTTTGCTTGAACTACTAGTGATATGTTATTACATATCTACTATATCATACGCATAACTATTATTCATAGTATCTTCGATGCATGTATGAAGTCGTACCATTGGTGAAACCGGGTTAAACTAAAGATACGCGTGCTAAATATCTTTTAATACAACAAAAAAAAAGTACAAAGAATTTAAAATAAAAGGCCACTTTGCATATTACTCTCATTTTGAAGGAAATTAAGTCTTATATTTGCAATTACACAATTTTAAGTAGCCTTTTAAAAGTCTCGGGTTGTCTCTACGCTATTTCTAAGTTGGAAAAAGGCTTTAAAAAGTAATCACAGGGGCTGTAAATGTAAAGTTAAAAACATTTAGCTCGTAGAAGGCAATTGTTAGGAGCTTTATACTTGTAATTTCGTTCTTCGCAATCTTATCGAATGGAAATCGTTGATGAGAAAGAATTGTTCTTTTTATCTTTAATGTGTATATAATGAATGTTTTTCTTGTATTGCTTAAATAAGGATCAAACCTATTTTATCAATATTTTTGAACGGACGGTGTAGGTATATATAAAGATCCACTATCCCATATCGTGCCGTGTGTGTTGTGAGACGATAGTGGGAAACCAGAAGATTGGTAGCAGCGTCTTCCTAGTAAGAATTAGAAATTAATAAGCGTGGCAACTATTCCCCTTATGAGGCAGTCATAAAGATGCATATTTTTTAAAATAATTTCGTCCTGATCGTAAATAATAATAGCAGAACCTACCTCGCCTGTACGCGGCGGACCCAGATAATTAACGAACATAATTCCTGCGATCGAAAAATGGCGGTCTATGCATCCATAAATGTACCCAACCAAAATTCCACAGGCTGATGATGGTGCAGGATTACTAATGCGGGGGTACTGTATCCGCATATACCAAACGCGCATGCCCAGCGCAGTAGCGGAAATAAAATTGAAGAATTGAGTGTTGAGGAAGTAGAAAAGAAAGAAAGAATAAAAAAATAAAGAATATATTTACTCATTCACAAAACAACTTTTATAAAAAAGAAAAAACTTACAGTATTTAAAATAATTTAAAATGAAAAATTTTGTACAAACGACTTCAATTTAAATGATTTAAAATAACTCGAAAGCTATTGGTCAGACCTTGATCAAATTTATGTGGGACCACATGAGAATCACCAACTTTCAGATAAAAAAAGAATAACAGAAAAATGTTGTGAGGTAACACACATAAAAAACATACATTCGAATTGAGTACCTCCTTCTTTTTGAAGTCGGTAGAAGATGTCACCAACTCAGCATACCGTAATAGAGTTACCTTAGCGTTGATATTCTGTCGGAGCCACATATAAGTCGACTCGCGAGCAATCATCGTAGGAAATAATTTATTACATATTTCATAACTAATAAACCTAGCAAGCTAACAGCATAGCAAAGTGGCGAAGCAATCAGCTTTGTAGCGGTTTCTAACGGTTGCCGTTGAGCAATCAGTTTCAAAATAGGAGGTTCAGATGCCTGGGTGATCAGTAATCGATTGCTGAAAACAGAATTTGAAAATTCGAAACCGTTCTCGAGATAATCGTGGGACAGACGGACAGACGGATAGACGGACAGACGGACAGACGGACAGACGGACAGACATCGTGAAATCAATAAGTGACTTCGCAAGCTTCGCCACTTAATAATCACTAAGTAAGGAAAAACAGAAGACTGCAAAAATTCATAATTTGCAGTAGATAGCTAAATGACTACCGTGTGTTGATGGCGAAAGGATTATATATCACCATATTTCGTCACGTGGGTATCGGAATCTCGATTACGCCGGAAGTAAAATATTTAGAGCGTCAACGGAGAACAGCGTCAAAGGCGCAACACGTCTAGTGTGGCGAATGTCAATCCGTCCGCTGAGCGTGACGATTCGGGTCGATCGTGTACCACTACTGATGTACCAGCAGTTGACGAAAAAAATAATGGTGACAAACTAGCACACAGTCCACTCGATGGTAACTGGATCCTGTGGCCTCTAGACATCTACATCCATTCCCGATTAAGAATAAAAATACATGTGCGTTGTCACCCCTGAGGACTAAGATGGAATGCCGCGTTACCAGTAAAAGCGTCTTCGGTTCTCTAGACAATCACGATACGGAACACAGCAGCATTAAGCTGCTATTTTACTCTGGTATTCTGTGAAAGGATAAAGCCAAAGTCAAATAGAATAGAATAGAATAGAATAGAATAATTTTTTATTCAATATAGATCACATGTGTAATTCTTATTGAAATTCACTTTTTACTTTACCACTGGTTCGAAAAAAACCTCTGTCCTGGGAAGAACCAGCAAGAAACCCAGCGGGACTTTTTTTTTTTAAATAAATTTTACAATATAAATGATTACGAACTAGTTACAAAATTTATTTTAGAAACTGCTTGGAAGCGACCACCTCATTCCCAGGGGTTATTATCAACCATGTATTCATTTATACTATAATAACCCTTTTTATACTCTTCAACTTAACAAAATATTTAAACTTGGTAATAGAGAAGGCCTGTACACTTTCCGGGACCTTGTTGTAATAGCGTATATATTACCCCAAGAATGAATTACTGACTCTGTGGAGTCGAGAAACTGGTATCACTAGCTTGTGTTTGTTCCTAATGTTTACAGAACGTATATAACTTTTTTTTTACTAAAACTACCTTTGTTTTTGTGAACATACATTAAATTTTCGTAAATATACTGAGAGGCCAAAGTTAATATATTTATTTCTTCAAATTTATCTCTAAGAGACTAAAATAAAAGTACAAACTATAAAATGAATTAGTATTCCTTCTTTAAGTATTTATTACTGTTCACAGTAACATAGTCATACAGTACACAGTAACAGAGTACATACTTGTCTATTTCATTCATGAAATAGACAAGTATGTACTCGTATATATGTAGTAACATATAAGTATATTGAGTTCAAATATACAAGGTTATTTTGCAATAATCGGCCAAATTTGCAGAGATTCTTCAGAATATAGGCAAATGGTGATGAAAAATTAATAAAAAAATCTCAAACATTCTGTCCTTTTCTTTATATTCAAAATGCGTGGTAGTGCATTATTTTAACTGACTTTACTGCGCACGTACACATTTGTAAGGATCAATCGGTAAGCAAAAACGTTGTTGCCCATAAATCACATTCAATTTGGGATAATTTCAAATAAAAGTAGAAGCCTAAGTTACTCGTATTTTCAAAAACTGCAATTATGGTATTACCACTAATTATTTATATATTTGAATTTAAATTTAAAACTTTGGTACTCTAAAAATAACCCTGTATAAATAATTTAATGTTGAAACGAGCACAAACTAATTTCCTAAATGCTTTCGTAATTCTTCACCGCAAACCGCAGCCGAAATAATGCAAAAAAAGTCATAATAAACAAAGAGCGGTAGGAATACAGCCGCCGCGTAATTATTCAGAAAGCTAATGTGCCACTTGTTTATTCCCTGACTAATTAAGAGAAGAAAGAGTTTTAAAAAAATGCCTTAAACAACGTTGGATGAATCAAACATTCATTATGCAAGATGGAGGCACGTCTGCGGAAATTTTCTCGAAATTTAATGAATTTTTATTTCTTATAAGGGGAAATCCCCTAAAATATATTTTTTAATTTCTTAAGTTCTGCAGTGGTAGAATATTAAAAAAACTGGACAGATATCTTTGAAATTTTCCTGTACATGAACAATTTTTTATAGACGTAAGATGGACAAATTTACACTGTTTTTTATGGGATAAGGGTAACAAGCGAGCACACAGTTCACCTGATGGTAAGTGGTTGTTTTGACCCATAGACATTTACATCTATCCTTGCGAATCAAAATGCAGATGCGTTGTCAGCCGTGAGGACTAAGATGGAATGCCTCTTTTTTGGTAAAAAAGGTCTCCGGTTTTGTACACTCCCCATACGAAACACAAAGATAAAGATAAAGATAAAGATATTTATTTTGTAAAACATGAGTAAAAATATAAAGGTGTTAAAAAACTTAAAACGAGCTACATGTTTTGCCATTTATGGCGTACAAAAATTATCCTTCATATTTTATTAGTTATATAAGATAAAACTAACCCTACGGACCTAATTCTAGATGTGCAACAATTTCAATAGCATCTCCTAAGATTACATTAGAGAAATGTCACAATTCAATATTTAGCTTAAAAAAGTCAATCATTTAAGAAATCAGGCAACCTGTAATAACATTTGGCTATCAGATATTTTTTAAGATGTAGCTTAAAAAGTGTAGTAGGCAATTGTTTGATGGTTTTGGGGATTTTATTATATATTATTGGCGCCAAACAGAAAATACTTTTATGCATCAATGCCGTTCTTGATCTAATTGCACATAACCTGTTATTATCTCTGCGATTGCGAACTGTAACGTCTGATAGTTTGTTAAACAATTTAGGGTTACTGTGAACGAAGTTTGCTATTTCATATATAAATAAGGAGGGCAAGCTTAAAATTTTGTACTCAATAAAATATGGTCTGCAGCTATCAGTAATTTTAAGACCAAACATAGCCCTGCAACAGCATTAAGCTGCTATTACGCTGGTATTCTGTGAGATTGTGATCCTTCCCGGTCGAGCCGACCCATTCGTGCTACAACTATAAAAATAATATAGCTGCCTATAATCCAAAATCTTCCCTTAATTAGAAATGGAAATACAGAAAAAGTTTTAAAAAAAGTCCCGCTGGGTTTCTTGCTGGTTCTTCCCAGGACAGAGGTTTTTTCCGAACCAGTGGTAATCAAACAAAAGAGTGACTTTCAATAAGTATTATTTATAATCTATATTGAATAAAAAAGTTTCTGTTTCTGTTTCAGATGCGTTGTCACTCCTGAGGACTAAAATGGATTATTAAATCTATAGTTCGTGACACTTATCAACCGAAACACGGCATCATTATATTACTAATTTACATTGATTTTCCAACGTAGTGTTGCTTCCCCGGTCAAGTCAATATGCTTATGATTTATGATAATAATGCGGTGTGGCTCTACCTTAATTCGTAGTTATATTTACATACTTTACTGAGAATGAAAATTTTGTTAAAAAACTTGCAAGCCCAAAGAACAAATTACGTTTTAAATATATTTGAAATCGATATACACGTACTGGAGCAACATGATGGACACTTCCAGTTTCATTACTCTCTCATCACGTCGGGAGACCTGTGTCTGTAGAGTTTATGGGCAATTAAAGTATATATATTTATATACTTTAATCTTATTTACATTTTCGAGCTAAAATACTCTTTTATGTCCCTTAATGTTGTCACTGTCACATTGCTGTTGCTACAGCCCATCATAAGTCACTAGGACAGGAGAACAAACCGGTTCCTAAACTGTACGGGGAACGAAGTTCAATGCATGCATCACAATATTACGATGTATGACATAAATTATAAGGTATAAACAATTATTATGATATGGCATCGTTATACGGTAAAGATGTATACCTTATATTTGTACAGGAAAATATCAGTTTAAATATTGTAAGATTATAATCAAATAAATAAATAAAATAGGCAACTCCTGAAAATACACCTCTCTAATAGATCGCTATAAAGTATGGTCCGTACTTAGGTATCAGGTCGTCACTGCATCTAATGGGTACACAACACACGCTTTATAATACGAAGCTGCCACTTTTTCCCCATCGTTTGTCGGTTCTTCGAGTTATATAGCTGGGCCATCGTCATTGTAGCTTACTGAACGACTAGAATATGTAACTCTTGTTCTTCTGCGGATAATATTCCGCAGAGAAATTCTGAGCCTACCCTTTCTATCGCACGCTGAGTGACTTAGACTTACCTCATACGGCCAGCAGTGATAGACCATGTTTCAGTTCCGTAAGTGTTCACTAGTAACTCGCATGTTTTAATTATTATAAATTTAACATACATGATATTAATGAAAGATTACGTCGCAAATTGAGATGCAGAACCATGTAATTGGCCACAAATGAATTATACAGCGCGCCAACTAATATTAATTACCGCAATTGCTTCCAAATTAGTTGTAGTGACTGCCAAGTTGAAAATTGCCGTACTACTAGCATCAGGTACGTTAAAGTTCAGGGTAACAAACTTCCTGGCTCAATTAGCGTCGAATTAAACTGGTTCGGGAGAGGTGACAAATCGCGGGACGCGGTCCTACTGTCTTGACGTTGACTAATAGCCCAGTATTTAATTTAGGTGGAGTAATTATAAATAAAATTTCAACGATAAATTGTCTAGGCGCGCATTAATCAAGAAGTTGGGACACTGATTAAAATACTGTTCGACTAACTATTCTCAAAGTTGATATCGTTAATAATTTACACGTCGAGGAAGCGGTTAGGGTGCGATCAGGTGCGGTGTTCATCTACACATATAATGTGTACACTGTACATACATAGTTATACTGATTTTATTAGATTTAATGTTAAGAGTGCAAAACAGATTGTAAAAAATCTTTTATTTATATTTAAACTGTATTAGTGTATTAACAGGTACCATGTACTAACAGGAGTGCCTATTTGACACAATAATTTTCATTATAAATTTCTAGGTTTTACTCCAAAATTTTAGTTTTCATAATTGACATAATTTAAAAAAAACAAAAAACAATAAAATAATGAATTTCAAACAGCAATTGTCAAAAATCTCATATTACTATGATTTAATTATATCAAAATGTGTTCGCCATCTTGTGTAGGTGCACTACTGGACAAGCGCCTTTTGTACTCCGCCGTTGTAGTGACTCATTTCATCCCGTGTGTGACAGAAGAGGCGACTATGGATTATGCCAGAAAGATTTTATGGTTTCTGCAATATAGCCATCTTGTTTACACTAGACGTAACTAACGTTGAACATATAGAGTGTAGAGTAGACGGAGGACCATCTCTATATATGAAGTGTCCCTAAAAACGCGTCCAATAAGGGTGGCGCTGCTGTAGCATAGTATAAATTAAAAAAAAGCGTCAAAAGTGATTAGAATAACATGGAGAAATAAACAAGGACCGACCAATCTGCTAGGTTTTGTACTACGTAAATAGTTGACATTTTGTATACTGGCATTTTACTAACTACTCTAGTCATGATATTTTTTAAATATTTTAATTCAGCTGACTTCACTTCGTTCACAACAGCTATCTTCATATCGTGGTTTTTCAGACGCCAGCGCTATTGTGGTAGGTTTTGGAACCTCTATTTTCAGTAAATAGTAGGACACTTTTTCAACTTTCGCCCCTTATAAAATGGTTCTCCTTCTACTCTACACTCCATAGTTGAACAGCGACGGGGAGAGGCGTTTCGCCTCCGTGACCGTCAACAAACCATTCTAAGCTTAAATCCTTCCTTCATATCAGGATATTATAATATATATGGTATGTATAGAATATAGGTGAAAAAAAAATTTTCGTAAAAAGTTATGTTATTTTGTTTTTGGTTTTGAAGTTAGTTTGCATGTTTTTGAATATCAAACATTGTTTTACGCTTTTGAGCGGTCTAAGGAATCATCGCAAGTTTAAGTAGAACTCCGTCTAAATAGCTACTCGTACATTAAAATCTTTACTCTATTTTCCACCCTTGGGATCGTTTTTATCTAGTATATTTAGCAAGAAAAAAAAGAATCATTTAAATCGGTCAGCCGTTTGTGAGAAATCGGTGAACATACATAAAAAATATACTATATATTTGTTTTTTTTAAACTCTGTTAAATATGTGCGAATTCCATTTTATGAGTGCTATTTTGTCAAGAGTGAAATTATTTACACAAAAACTTATTATAAGATTGTTATTTTAGTAAATTTCATTAAAACTGTATGAATATCAAATTAGGATATTGTTATTTTGCTTCATATTTCGTAATGCGTACAGCAAAGAAGCGGAATAATTTGCCAGCGTCTGTCTTTCCATCCGAACACATTACTCTAGGCTTTTGATACGCTAAAACAGTGCGATTTGCCATCTAGGCCTTCATAACCACTTACCTATGAGATTGCAGTCAAGCACTGGCTTTTAATGTTAGAAAAAAAAGGTAAAGAATGTTGCATTCCTGAACTTAGTCTTTTAATTTTTTTGCGGAGAGATACTTAAGTCTTTCACCATCCTTATACATCAAGATACCTACTTTACTCCCCAGTTCATTTAAGACGAGGGTGGGGGCTCTATCGTCCGTGATTCAGGCATAGATTCGCCGTTTTCACTCCTTGAAACAGTGAGTCGGAGTGAAACAGATTGCTTTTTAACGATAAGTGTGACCGAGAGGATAAATCCAAGGGTCGGGTTAGTTATTGGGGCACATGTTTCTGACGCTGTTGGTTGATTTATAGGTGGGCGACGTAATAGAGATGAAAATCATTTCCATTGTCTTTAATAGTATACACAACAGTCTAATTGTAAAACATCGAAAGAAAGCGCTAATATTCATTTATCTTTAGAAAAGAAATTTTCTAATTCATGTATTGGGACAATGATCGTTACCATCCGAGGAATCCGATGTAATCTATCGGCAATATAATATATAATAGAACTATACGTAACGTAGCGCAGGTAAACTGAAACGGTTATTATAAAAATAATTGTGAGATATAGTGTATGTGTTTTACAGAATAAAGGAAAAATTGGCACACAGGTCACCTGTTGGTAAATGATTGATTGAGTTGAGTTGATTAAGAAACAAAATGCAGATTCGTTGTCACCCCTGAGGACTAAGATGGAATGCCTTCTTACCAGTGAAAATGGTCTCCGATTCTCTACACTCACCATACGAACTACGGCAGTAGTAAACTGCTATTTTATGCTGGTATTCAGTGAGAACGTGGTTCTTTCACGGTCGGGTCAACCCATTCGTACCGCTTCTTTTACATTTCTAAATGTACTCAACTACTCATGAAGTATTTCTATGACAATATGTAATCCAAATCTCTAGAAGTCAATATGTACAATATTTAAAAAAATGTGTTGTTAGGCTAATTCATGAAAGGCCTTCTTAAATAAGTTAAAATTACATTAAGCCGATACTTTCTTATGAGTGTATTTTTAATATTATTGACACCAGTAAAGAAGTAGAAAGCCTTCTCGAAAAGAATACTCGCGTAGCAACGAATCTTCGATTTCGATCAGTAAAATGAATAACCCTAGGAAGCGTAATGAAAACATCAAACTCACTCTCATAGATTATTATTAAAAAAACTATATACATAAGTTTTATACGTGGTAGAGCCATGCTGCAGCTATATTAGTAGTATTAGTTGTAGCACGAATTGGTCGACTCGACCGAGGAACGACCACGCTCTCACTGAATATCAGCGTAAAATGGCAGTTTGATACTGCTATGTTTCGTATGGTGAGTGTAGAGAACCGGAGACCCATTTTACTGGAAAAGTGGAATTCCATCTTAGTCCTCACGGGTGACGACGTATCTACATTTTGATTCTTTATTGAGGAAAAATGTAGGTGTCTATGGGTCACAGCAACAACTTACCATCAGGTGGACTGTGTGCTCGTTTGTCACACTATCCTATAAAAAACAAGTACCAAGCTTAATATTTTGTTTTCTAATGAAAATAATTCATAATATTATTAAAACGCATAACGTATGACGATTGCTAAAGCGCCTAGGGTTAAACAGCGATTGTCGCGATACTGACGAATCTTCGCCGAGTTAAGTGTCAGTGAGACAACGCTATACAGACCGCAACATCTTATATTCATGAAGGGACCGGCTATATCAGTTACACACGGTTGTAGCGTTCGGAAATCCTACGTTGAACGAAAAATATTATTATGTAATAGAATATTATGATGCTTTGATTTAAAGTAGAATCTGTCTTCTTGTTCTTCTTTCTTTTCTTATTACGGCCCATCGCAAGTCGTTGAACGTTGAACATAGATCTCTCTCATAGATTGTTTTGGAACGAAGTTCTTTTTCGGATGGTACGGATTTGGCGGATGGGGGCTAGGCGTCAAAGAGTGTGAGATTTTTCCGTAAAGACCCCTTCTAACGTAGTGTAGACGGCCTTGGCGTCGGAAGCGAGATGGAATAATATCCATCTTCCTCGCACTATTTTTTAACTTGCCATAAAAGAAATATTATTTTATTTTAAATGACGCTTCATTATAATAGACTCTAGTAATTATTTGTATTTGTTAATCAATAATATAATACGTTTATCAATAATAATATACTACGAAAGGAACTTCATTCCTACCGAGTGTTCCACGAGTCCACGACACTCAAGCATGCTGCTGCCCACCTCTTTTTCAGATTAGTTCTTTCACCTGTTATGACTCCCACGGAATGATATGGGATAATTGATTGTTTTACGCCGTTACATTAGGCTGTGTTATTTACTATTGTAAATAATTATCCGTGGGCTACTGCAGTAGCCACTTATTATCAGGTAGCCTGTAAGTTACTTAAGTATATTCGTTAAAAAAGGTAATTTTGTGTATTTATAGAAAGGTTACGGCACTTATATTAATTTATATAATAAATTTGTTTAATATTTCACCAATTGGAAGTATCTTAAATATAAAGAGCGGATGGTACACGAGGCGAACGTGAAGATATCGTCTACTGTCCACTATATACTGCGTTCGTTTACATGCTATGTCACTTATTTGCCTCTATTTTTTGGTAAACGTGGTCCGAGTAGCTAGCTGCTTTTCGTACCCTGCCTACCCCACAGTGATTTCAGGTGTGTCGCTATATATAATAAATATTCATATAACACAAAATATACACTTCGCTGACACGTGATGTCCGCTAACATGGATTGCTTTAATAATTAAGAAAGTTGTACACAGTAAATATCCTAATACTGAAATTCTAATGATTTTGAGCGTCACATTTGAAAATCACAAAGCGTAAAAAGGTTTGCCATTTCTGTTGTCTATGAAATACGAGTACAATCAACCCCAAAACGTGTCGTTAACATTTCCAACGCAGTCGCACTTCCCTTTAGGCGATTATTATAAAACAAGCACCTAACTTATCTTAGGTGTTAATGTACATTAATTATGTGGTAAGGGGAGGTTAGGGATAAGATGTTTTGACAGAGTTTCAACTTTGAATTATGGTGAGTTTGTTAATGGACTTGCTGAAGGAGTTAATTTTGAATTATCGTCATCTGTGTTACACTAATGTTTAAGATTTATTTATTATACTTTCAGGTAAAATTTTTGCTAATTTCATAACAATTTAAAATATAAAATTTTCTAGAAATTAACACGAAATTTTATAAGTTTATAGTAATTTATATACTCAGAATTCATAGACTGATGGATAGATAAATACATAACTCTTTATTGTACACTAAAACAATACATAAACGAAAGAAGAAAAAATAGTCGGACTTTTTACCGTATAAATATTAAATTTAATTAATAAAATTTAATAATAATTCGACGACACCGCCACCTATCGTATCCAGGTTTTGAGATTTTATATTTTGGAAATAAATCCACATTTGTAGTGAATGTAAGTCATTTTGGTACTTAAATTTAGAATTTATTAATAGCTTCACTTTTTCGCTATCTATTGGATTCTAGTTCTCACATTAATAACCATGGACCATTGTCTCGACATAAGAAATATATTGTGAATATGATCTAGCTATATAGGTACGTAGACGTTGCAGATCTAGTGAACTGTAACGGTATTACTTATATTAAAAAAAACACTTGTAATTTCTCCTTATATAAACAATATATTCAGTCACCTAACAAGTATTTAAAGGCAGTTTTTTTTTAATCTCGTGCGAGCTTCGATATTGATTCAGGTCTTACATGACTGCTTTGGACTTAGCTAACTGTACCCACATACTTGCCACAAATATAATAAAGAAGAAGAATTGTAATTAAAACTTAGAAAATATTTTCAAAGCGGATATCAATGAGGGCTAATAATTTTCTGCTCACCAGATGTCGCTAGTTGACACTGAGGTGAAGTTTTTTGTTACACAACGTAATTTAATTGAGAAGTTGTTTTTTAATAAAAGTTTATCAGTTTCTAGAGTATTAATACACAAAACAATGCGTCAGTGGTTTGCTATTTAATTTTTTGCACATTTTTAACTTTTTTTTTTTATTTTTCTACTTTTATGAATATCTGTGGTTTGGTTTATTTATTTTTGATGTTATTAATATAAAATATAGCTAACAGTACAAAAAGAAATAATAACTATTACATTTTCCGAACAAATTAATTTCCTCACTATGAAATCTGTTAAATATTATACCTCACTTTCTAGTAGCGCCGCCCTGGTGCCAGAAAAAGCCGTGGATTTTTTCATTGCGAAAATCTTGAAAAAAAATTTATAGTAGGTTTTAAATTGATTTACCTGTGTGAATATAGGTATGTTTTTTCATATCGGACTTCTGATGGAACCTTTTGCCGCAGTACTGGCAGGGGTAGGGCCTGGTGTCGGAGTGAATCAGCAGGTGTGTCGATAGGGTACTGGAACGCTTGAACGTCTTCCCACATTGCTTGCATTCGAACACCTTTTCCACGCTGTGCACAGCCCTGAAAAGGGATATGAATTAGTAAAAGAAAAACTTTAAGCACTAGTGAAACTGAGTTTAATTTGTCTGTGTGCAAAGAGAAGAACAATGTACGATTTATGTGCGATGAAGTTTTTTTTTTTACAGGATAAGGGTGACAAACGAGCACACAGTCCACCTGATGGTAAGTGGTTGCTGCGGCCCATAGACATCTACATCTATCCTCTATAACAAATCAAAATGCAAATGCGTTGTCACCCGTGAGGACTAAGATGGAATGCCTCATTTCCAGTAAAAAGGGCCTCCGGCCACCTGCACTCACCAAGCGAAACGCAGAGGTAAACCTCTACTTCACGCTGGTATTCTGTGAGGTCGTGGTACCACCCCGGTTCGAGCCAGCCCATCCGTGCGACAGCAAAAGCCGCCACGTGGCTCTACCACTGTTAAAAGTATTTATTTGTCGTTTTTTTTGCGATACCTTGCAGTTATGTAGTAAAGTCCATACATATAAGTTTTTTTAACAACAAACGAAGAGTAAATTTTGCACACCTAAAATTTGGAGCGGTGAGGTTGTGCATTATTAATTAGTATTTTTCTTATAACAACATATTATTTATAATAATATTTCAGACATGATAGCTCACGAGACAAGCGCTCGCCCTAAATTCATATTGTAAGAAAGTTAGATAAAAGAAGAAGACGAAAGATTTACCACGTGTTCGGTGGTGAAGGAAAACTTCATGAGTAATGATTTCTTATATTTACGCGAACACTACACATTGTATAAAACAATTTTTACGAATTTAATCGCGTGTATTTTACTTATTTAAAAATGTTATACATTCTTATTTTATAATTTAATGTCTATATAATTAAAAAAATAAGGTTATGCTCCAAAAATTTAACTTTACACTTTTTACGAGCTCGTAATATACCGCTTATGGAGGTGGGTCTTGCCCAAGTTGAAAGAATTGTCGTAATTGCCACGCTGGGTAAGTAAGTATTAGCGCAGTTGCAAGAGCCTGACAAACGGAAAATTGTAGGAATGGCAATTTTTAAAAATTTTATTGTGTCATACATCGAATGTCGTAATATCTTTCTACTATTTCATATTGATCATTCAATATCAATTCGACTGTATGTTCTTTTTTATATATGTGTTACCTCTAACTTTTTTCTAGATGAAAGGATTGCAATGCTTCTTTTTTATTTGAATGCTGCTGCATCTCATGTGGTACCATAAAATTTGATCAAAGTCTGACGAATAGTTTTTGAGTTATCTTTAATAATTTATATTGAAGTCGGTTGTAAAAAAAATTTAATTTAATTATTGAAAATACGTTTCTTTCGCGATGCACTTAAAAACTGGAACTGTTTGATATAACGCTCCAATGTAAGGTAAGGTTATTTTTCAATTATTATTTATTAACACTAAAGCATTTTCATAGACACCCACCTGTGCTGACTAAGGCTGATTTCGTGCCCGAACGTTTTACTGCACAACTCGCAAGCGAAAGGTCTTTTTCCATTGTGAGATCTTCGAGCGTGCACTTCGAGTCCATGCGGTGTGCTGAACATTTTTTCACATTTCACGCACGAGTACACGTCACCAATAGGCAACGGTCTCGACAAAGGGTTTGGAGCTCCCAACACTGCTGCTCGTAATCGAAGTAACTCTGGTCCAGCCGCTTGTACAGCGTGAAGATATAAGTTACTATAACCACCCCAGCCTGGGAGACCGAGGCTCCCAGCGTCTCTTAAAAATTCCGCAAATGGTAGTGGCGGATATAAGAATGGTCTTTGTGGTTGTACTCTTGGAGCGTCTGGTCTTAAGAGAGCGCTGACAGAAAAGGCTTCGGATCTTTTTAATGGAGGCGAAGAATCGGGTGGTCTTCTTGGGGAGGAAGGGGGAGAATCTACTTCCAATTCGGGAGAGCTGGAGCGAATCGATCGAGGTGATTGTGGGGACCCTGCCCAACAAGGACTACCGCAGCGAGAACTCGGAGAGTTATTCTCTGGTCTTCTTTCGTTGTTGTGTGGTTCATCTTCCTCTTCATCATTCCGATCGCCTACCAGTCGGTTGATACCGAATTTAATTTCTTCTGCAAAGAAAAAGAAAACAACTATAAATATACAAAGATAGAAAATCGTTATTTGTATAGAATAAGTAAATTACGTCGTAGAACCTTATGGCTGTAGTACGGAATTGGACGAGGTCTCACAAAAAGTAAAAAAAAGTTAAAGACATCCTCTCATTTTTGGGAGAAAATGTCCGCCGCGCTGCCCCATCGCGTGTTGGCGAACTTCACATGTCTTCGAAATTTTTTTCTTATTTCTCATACATGCAGGTTTCCTCACGATGTTTTCCTTCACCGCCGAACACGTGGTAAATCAGTACTTAAAATTGCAATCAACAATTTCATTGGTGCCGAACCCGGAGATTGAACTGGGGTCTCACAGAATTCCAACGTAAACTATCACAATAATGATGGTGTGCTTGTTATGCTATGTTAACGAGACATTCCGTGTTAGTAATTGATTAGAACTGTAGATGTCTATGCGCCAAGCATACACTTACCATAAGGTGGACTGTGTGCTCGTTTGTGATAAAAAAGTCCTAGGTATAGATAATAACATTAGAATTCAAGTTTGCTTTTGTTAAAGATATTTAAAGAACAATTATTTTCAGATTGAGGGTATCAAAAAAAATGCAGTAAACCTTGTAATTTTAATAAGTATAAATATAATATGGTTGAATATTAATCGTGGTAATTGATAAAAGAGATCAACTAATTCGTTTTGTAATTATGGTTATGAAATTGAAAGAGAAACTATATTAAGTTTAAATTTAGCCTAATCAGCTACCTCAGCAACCGATTCAATGCAACGGTAAGCTAAAAGAATCCACGAAATTAAAAAAAAAATCAGGAAAACAAAACATATGGCTTGAATACAAACAAAAATAGAGCATTATTCCCATATTACCCTTTACATTGCATCTCACAAATGTTTGCTGAAAGAGCACAAAGGGCACCCAAACGCCCCTGGGCCAGTGAAAACGCGCAGGTGCCACACTTGTAGCAACCGACGAAATGAGCCGTATCATGTCGCAGCAGCAAATTGACTTTCATCTGTTCCGTAGCCCTCGTTCAGCCCAACCCTAGTAATTAACACGTCGGGTCGGGCGGACCCCAATCTTTTTTTACAATTCACTAATCCGCGGGCGCGACTAAACGAAACTACTGCGTGCGATGTTCAATTCGTTTTGTTTGGCTCGGTGCTTGACGCTTTGTTAACTTTGTTCCATTGGGGTAATATTTACTTATGAAATCTGATTGTTAGAAATTAATTCGTGATATGAATTCATAAAAATGTAAAATGAAGAAGTTAGTCACTTAAACGTTATATATAATAAAATTTGTATGAAGTTAATCGAATTTACTTTTTTATTGGTTGGGACTACGCTGCAAATCCGAAGTTGGAGACAAAATGTATGCAGAAATATGATGTACCAATATTATAAGTTTTTGGATATTATTAGTTAATGATCTTCCCCGTGTCTCTGACAGTGCATTCTTATCTAATATCATAAGAACAGTATCAAATGTAATGCCTAAATCGGGCGCGGTTTGCTTATGAGTGAGTCTAACTAAGTCCTACCCGTGTTTAAAGTGGTTTGGGTACAATTGTCGTATAAATATAAAGACTGATCGATTTCGATTGTTTTGAAATTTGCTCCATGATCGAAATTCCTCCTAATTTATTTTGAAAACGGATGATGCGGGTATAATCGTAGTATATTAGTTTAATTATTCAAAACTGGACACAGTTTATATTTTAAATAAGCCGTCTTATTCTTTTTTTAAAAATACGTTAATAATAAACAGTTGTAGAGCCACGCGGCAGCTTTTGCTGTTGCACGGATGGGCCGGCTCGAACCGGGGTGGTACCACGACCTCACAGAATATCAGCGTGAAGTAGAGGTTTACCTCTGCGTTTCGCTTGGTGAGTGCAGGTGGCCGGAGGCCCTTTTTACTGGAAATGAGGCATTCCATCTTAGTCCTCACGGGTGACAACGCATCTGCATTTTAATTCGCAAACGAGGATAGATGTAGATGTCTATGGGCCGCAGCAACCACTTACCATCAGGTGGACTGTGTGCTCGTTTGTCACCCTAATCCTATAAAAAAAAATCAAAAAATAGTTCATATCAAAAATATAAAAAATAGTTTTGTCAATAAAATAATTAATGTCATATGTTTCTGGAAAATCGTGTCCCTTGTCCGTATATAAAATTCATACATCATCGTGTTACCATCGGCACGAACTCACGCTGTCCAAAAACAAACATCCATCTCGAGATGAGACAAGTTACTCTAATGAAGAGCAGCCCCTATATCTGAAATGCAGCAGCTGTTCATTCAGAGCGGAACCAATCGGACAGTTTCGACAAAATTCGTAGCGAAACATAAAGCGAGAGAAGCATCGACGAAATTTGCGATAGCTTTAAACATCGGCCTTTCACGCCCGGACCTCGGCGTGTAGGGGGTTGACGTTGCACTTGTTTGTTTGTTCCCTTTGCGACATGGTTTTATTACCCCATAGTATTTATTACATATTAATGGTTATTTAGATTCATTGTTCCGCCCCAACAGTATGCTCGAATTCATGGGCTTGCGAAATATTGAATAGGAACCCTATTCAGATCAATGGAGTGTAATATAAAGACAGGCATTATTGCTCTCCATTGTAAGAATTATTCTGTAATTAGAAACAATTTAAGAGCCCCGAGTCGCAGAAAATATATTGTTATTTCCCTTTTATAATATTATTATGCTAAATACAGTTTTTTCCAGCGGTAGTGGAGAACCAAACACCTCACCTTGCCATTTGACATATTTTGTACCAAATATGCAGTAAGAATTAAAAAATATACGAGTATACCTACATAGTATACCGCTTTTCTACCGACTTAAAAAAGGAGCCGGTACTCAATTCGACTGTATGTTTTTTTATGTGTGTTACCTTATAACTTTTTACTGGGTGAACTGACTTCGATGATTCTTTTTTATTTGAAAACTTATGCCTCAGATGTGGTCCCATATAATCTAAATTGATCAAGATCTGACCAGTAGTTTTTGAGTTATACTTAATAATTTATATTGAAGTCGGTTGTACAAAATTTTTAATTTTTAATTATAATTTTTTGGTAAGCAAGATAAGCAACGCATACCTACTCTAATGATTACATATAGATACTCGTAGTATCGTTATATCAAGATCAATATTGTAATAATATCAATAATATAGAGATATTTATCATTATATAAAAGTTTATACTATAGGTTACATCTAAGTAACCTATAAGTATATCGTAATATCATAACTACCGGTGTTAGGTGCTCACTCCAGCACTACTTGTAAGTAATTTAAAAAATACTACTGATGCTAATTGTTCTGTTAATAACGTATAGTAATAAAATAAATGAAATAATGAAAGATTAAGAATCAACTGTTATTGTTTAATAATTAAACTTTAATAATTCATTGTAAATGTTCTGTGTAATAAAATAAACTTCGATAATCGACCTGTGTCATTGTATCAAGTTCCTTTGAAAGGGCGTTCTTTTCGATTTAAAAATAAATAACTTTCCATATACCGCGAGATGTGAGTAATCAAGAAGCTGTGGTAGTTTATTGACAATGGAGACAGTGTCATCCAGGGTGTAAACAATAATAACCTCGTTTCCTGATTACATACATCATTTGTTGCCTTCGTCGATACAAAGAGGTAATGTATTAAGCGAATGCTTCGTTAGTCTAGTTGGTCATAAGTTCAACTGCTGATCATGTGGCCCGGGTTCGAGTCCCGGATTGGGCTAGAATCCGTTATTGGGTTTCTCTGTCAAGAAATTCTCAGTAGCAGCCTGGAGTTTGAGAAAATTGTCGGTGTTTCACCCCATGTCTTGGCTAGCAGGTAAGGCGGTTGGTTAGGACCAACTGCCTTACCTGCTAGTTAGGTGTAGGCACCCGATCTCTCTTTCTTTCTCTCTCTCTCTCTCTCTCACACACGCACACACTCTCTGAGAGTGAAGGAATAAAGAGAGCATCTGTGTTCCGCACCCAATCGTGCACTATAATCTTGTCCTGCGCAGATGGCTAGTCTCCGCTCAGAGTGGCCGTCGCGATCAAAATTTGTTCTGGAGGACATTATGTATTAAACGTTTCTTCGCTTAGAACTGATGGTTCTTACGATTTATATCCCACCATCATACATCCCATGTCATTTTAAATATAAATCAAATGGTAATAAATTTGTACGTGGTAATTCGAAATTCGAATTTTAATTCAATACCGTAAAGTGGCGGCGTATGAGAATGCACGGAGCCATCATCCCGTGGGTGTCGTAAGAGGCGACAGACGGAAATGAAACAGGAGATGGGGAGCAACATCTTCCTGATAACGACTCAAGATTAAAACTGTTGTTGTGCCAATGTAAACGATAAAGATGCACTTGTTGCACGATTTTTTTCTGATGTATTTATTAAGTATTGTAGCCATGCTGCAGCCATATTAGTAGTATAGGTGTAGCACGAATGGGTCGGCTCGACCGGGGAAGAACCACGCTCTCACAGAATACCAGCGTAAAATAGCAGCTTAAAACTGCTGTGTTTCGTATGGTGAGTGTAGAGAACCGGAGACCCTTTTTACTGGAAAAGAGGCATTCCATCTTAGTCCTCACTGGTGACAACACATCTGCATTTTGATTCTTTATTGTGGATAAATGTAGATGTCTATGACTCACAGCAACCACTTACCATCAGGTGGACTGTGTGCTCGTTTGTCACACTATCCTATAAAAAAAAAATGGAATGAAGGTACTAAATAAAATTCAAATATCACTAGTATCTCATATATATTAGAGCCTGCCTTTAAACTTCCAATCCGTTTTCATCCCCACCGGGGCCTATGAAATCGTTCTGTACAATTTTAAGTTCTCATTCTCCACGCGATCGGCGGTCAATGAAAGAGGAAAGTACTTTCTGCTAAACGCTAATTAGATTACCGAGCGGCAGACCGGTGCATTTTTTTATACAAACAATGCAATATTACCATTCGCGCCTATTTGCAGGCCTAATGCAATTTTAATTATAATAGGCGCGGCGCAACGCAAATTGCGTTCGCAATGCATTCAGATTGCTATTTTTCCGAGTGCTTTTAACAAATTAAAAATACGCTTTTGCGGTCTCTGATGGCGTTATCTACGTGGAGCGCCATTTGCATTCGGAATTCGTTTCGATAGAGTTGGAACTGTGCTGGCTAAAATTAACAAGGTGACGATTTTCGTACGTATTTTGTAGTTTGTGATTTTAAATTAATTGTATCTTATAGACTCAGATTAGATAGATAGATAGATTAGATTTTTTATAGTCAGTCTACAGCTCACTGATCTGACAGTGGTCAAATTTACACTAGTATTCGCCACGTTTGACAAATGTATCTATTTATATATAAGTTTGAATGTTTAGTTCACTTCTCCCATGTATAGGGTGACTACATTATCATCTATTGTAGATCATGGAAACTTTCTGGCATGTCACATAAACTTTTAACAAAGAAAAGTGTGCTTCGGATACGCTGTCACCCTTGAGGTCTAAGATTGTTTATTGTTTTTTTGAAAAACGTTACTCCCACACTAGGATTTTCTCCTCTATCGTGGAGGCAGCTTACTAACACAAATTGCACAAGGACAAACATCCAGACCCGAAATAATTAATTATTGTCTAACTTAATCCTTTAGACTGTAATGCAGCAGTGATACCCCACATATAATACCTACATCGTATAGTATTTATCACCTGAAATTAGTATTTGTGTAATGCTTCGTTTTACTAGCTTGTATTGTTGTGCCTGACAAATTCATGTTTGAATTTAGTTCTTTATCGATTTTATTCCTTCGGTATAAACATCTGCTCTCAAATATGTGTCTAAATCTACTTATACTCAGACGTGTTTATTTTCCAGGTTCCGAAACAAATATTTTGCTTTGATCAGAGACAAGATAAGGAGCAGTGTAACAAAAAATTCAAAATTCGAAATATGATTTGTACAATAAAAAACATTCCTCACTTTAACAGTAAAAGTAACTTATTATCTACCTTTACGACAATGGAAAATTCTATTGTGTTCTTTGTTAAATTTGCTTTTCACTCTACACAGAGTTTTGAATAAATCTTGACATAACCTTTAAATAAATTATAGGGAAAAAACGTTGGAATCTTAATTTTTAGGCGCTAGTGAAGCATATCTATGCGTGCTTAAGGCATGCAATACATTTTTTTGGTAAAGAATATTCTTTTCTTCTAATAATCAGATTTAATTCATTCCCTAATAGTCCACTGGTGGATTTGGGACCCTTCAATTTTTTGTTGGATTACCTATAACGTTCCACACCGAATTTCGGTCACGGTGGCCAGATTTTCGACGGCTCCGTGGCGGAGTGGCTTAGCAATGAGTTGTAGCACTAAGGTTCACGGATTCGAATCCCGCAAGGAACAAGTATTTGTATGGTCTACGATTGACCGAAACTGACCCCACGATACAGGAGAAAATCCTAGTATGGTGGTAACGTTTTATATAAAAGAAAGAAAGGTCTTAATAGAGACTAGCCATTTGCGCAAGACTGGATTGTAGTGCCGAGTGTTTGCGAAAGCACAGGTGCACTCTCTATTCTATCACTCTTATAGTCCGATGGAACGGCGAACCGATTCGACCGGAGAAAGATCAGGTGAAGGACCAACGGCTAGTAAGCACGTAATGCTTAGTGTAGTAGTACTAGATAGATAGATATATCTTTGATTCTGCTCCCCGCCCCGTCCGCACATTTTAGATCGTATATGTACGAGTTAGTATGACTTTTAAACGTAGTGGTTATAATATTTTCTTTCATCGCCCTATATCCGTGGCCATGAGGATTTACTAGCCTTACAGCCAGTCGTTTGCTGGCCTAACACTCTTGAGATGAAATGTGATGATGAAGTCTCTTATTTGCTAATATCAAAATTGAATATAAACTGCATATTTAAAAAAAAATGTCCCTAGTGCTTCGACAGCGTCATTAATGCAATCAAATATCAATTAATATTAGATCCGTTTCGAGACTATACTTTGGAAGACGAAATATGGAGAGTCACGCATTAACCGTTAATCAAGATTAGAGATTCCAATAAAATATTTAATCATGATTCGAGTTATATGGGGACCGTGACAAATTCCGTTTTTAATAAACTGAACTCTTGGGGTACATTTTGATCCGAGAACTCAGTGTTGAATATTTATCGGGTGAATTATTTTTCACTCCCATACTTATTAAATCTGTACTTTAGTAATTTGACAATATTTGTTATGTAGTGATAGCGTGCCAGTTCACATACTTCTTAGATTTAAGGTATACCCAATAGATTTTTGCATATTCAATTTTTTTTTACATTATATTTACAATGAAAAAATATAATGTTTATGGATTTTATCGCGTTCATTTTAACTCATTTTACATTCTTGGCGTGTCGAATATTTTGCGACACTCAAACGACTTCTAAAATATGTCGTCAAAATTTTTTTTAAATTGTTTCACCTGATCGTAAGTAGTGATGGAACCGAAAATGGTAAAGCGCACTGACTTAGCTTAAGAAAATTCTATTCACTCTTATCTTAAAGATACTAACATTGTAATTGAATAGAAGGACAATTAATGCTGGCAACTTATTCCATTCCTTTGCTGTAAGCATGACGATCGTTGAAACAAACCGTTTGGTTCGAATGCGTGGTGTCGACAACGAATGCGTGAAGACTGGTCGAGTGTCTGGTCGCCCGATGGTGGAAAGTAGAGGGTATGTATTAATTGGAGTATGTCTATTATCACCGGTCGGACTCAGATATCCGGGTTTTGTGTTAGAATTTGAAAATGGATGGACTTGAAAATGAACCGGTATGCTCTGTAGAAATGAAAATTGCTTTTTGTAATACAAACGTTTCAACTGAAAGCACAAATTGAATCAGTGAACAAATTATAGAATAGAATAGAATAGAATAGAATATATTTTTATTCAATATACATTACATGTGTAATTCTTATTGAAAGTCATTTTTTACTTTACCACTGGTTCGAAAAAAACCTCTGTCCTGGGAAGAACCAGCAAGAAACCCAGCGGGACTTTTTTTTTTAAATAAATTTTACAATATAAATGATTAGGAACTATTTACAAAATTTATTTTAGAAACTGCTTGGAAGCGATCACCTCATTCCCAGGGGTTATTATCAACCATGTATTCATTTATACTATAATAACCCTTTTTATACAGTTTCAGCTTAATAAAACATTTAAACTTGGTAATAGAGAGAACCTGTACACTTTCCGGGACCTTGTTGTAATAGCGTATACATTGCCCCAAGAATGAATTACTGACTCTGTGGAGACGAGAAACTGGTATCACTAGCTTGTGTTTGTTCCTAGTGTTTACAGAATGTATATCACTTCTTTTACTAAAACTATCTTTGTTTTTGTGAACATACATTAAATTTTCGTAAATATACTGAGAGGCCAAAGTTAATATATTAATTTCTTTAAATTTATCTCTAAGAGACTCTCTCGGTTTTAGATTGTAAATAGCTCTAATGGCCCTCTTCTGTAAAACAAAAATAGTTTCTGAATCAGCCGCATTTCCCCATAGCAAAATCCCATAAGACATTATGCTATGAAAATAACTAAAATAAACTAATCTAGCTGTCTCGACACTAGTGAGACCTCTAATCTTTTTTACAGCATAGGCTGCAGAACTTAGTCTGCATGCTAATTTGGATATATGGGGGCCCCACTGGAGCTTTGCGTCAAGAGTGATGCCAAGAAAAACAGTGGATACAACAGGGCTCAATTCCTCCCCATTTAAAAACACATTGGTATTCAGATTTTGAACATTCGTTGTTGTAAATTTAACACAATTAGTTTTATTTCCGTTCAAATGCAGATTATTAACGTTAAACCAATGCACTAATTTTGATATAGCATTATTCACTTCGTCACATTTAAATGATTGACGTTTAAGTTTAAAAATCAAGGAAGTATCATCAGCAAATAATACTATATCATGACTATCCCCTACAAGGTGAGGTAAGTCATTAATATACACCAGAAACAGGAATGGGCCGAGAATCGAGCCCTGAGGTACACCCATTAGTACAGGTGACCCGGAAGAACTTTTACCATTGATAATAACCTTCTGTTTTCTATTACTTAAATATGAAATAATAAGTTTAAGCGCTGTGTTCTTGACACCATAGTACTGTAGCTTCCTGATTAATGTCTCATGGTGAACACAGTCGAAGGCCTTGGAAAGGTCACAAAATATACCCAAAGCATCCTCTGAATTCTCCCATGCACAAAAAATATGTTTAATAAGCTCAACTCCAGCGTCAGTTGTCGAGCGACCCCTTGTAAAACCGAATTGATTATTATGTAGCAATTTATTAATATTAAAGAAACTTAACATCTGATCTAAAATAATTTTTTCAAAAATTTTACTTAATGTTGGTAGTACAGAAATTGGTCTAAAATTGGCGGGGTCTAATGTACTACCAGATTTAAATATAGGTATGACTTTACTATGTTTCATTAAATCAGGAAACACACCAGATTCGACGCTTATATTAAATATAGTGGCTAGATAAGGTGCTAATGTATCTATTATAGATAAAATAACTTTAACGGAAATCCCCCATAAGTCTGCCGTTTTCTTAACATCAATAGTTTTAAAATATTTAACGATATCTTTTGGCAGTACCCTATAGAATTTAAAAGTATTTGAACAAGCCTTTACATTTTGTTTGAGCAATGATTCGGCGACAGTAGGAGAAGAATATAATGATTTTGTTGTCAAAAAAGGAACATCAGTAAAATGTTTCTCAAAAGCCATAGCAACTTCTTTATCAGATCGGGTTAAATTATTGTTAATATTCAATAGAAAATCCGAGTTGCGCGGTTTGACCTTGCCCGTTTCACTATTTATTATTCTCCAGGTCAGTATAATATTTCTGACATAAGTAACAAACCGTCAAAATTATAAATCAAATGTTATCATTCGTTTTTAATACATTTTATCGTTCACAATAATGTTCTTAATTCCTTTTATCATCGAGGATTACCCAAATCTAGGATTGTAAAAGACGGCGACTTGTCCGAATTAATTATCCGATTTAATATACACACACACATAAGTCCGAGGTTTGTGATTGGCTGCATGATATTTTGGCGCCTACCCCCACCCACACAACTCCACCCGCCGTTACCTTTAAAATGTTAAAATTCATACTTTTTATCGTAAACCTCGGGTATAATCATACAGGATTTGTTTTAAAATAATCCATTTACTTCTTAAGAATTAAAGTAATCAAAGCCATATTTTGAAGGTCTACAGAACGCGATTATATTCGATTTAAGTACATCGATTATCTGAAATAATTTTATCTTTTTATCTTTATGGTTGCCTTAACTTTAGTTGAGGAACTAAGGCGAATGCAAAATTTAAATTATACAATAGCTATAGTTGCGTATCACGTTTATTACGTAACGAGCTGTCGTTACGTAATAAACATGATTTTTAAAATAACCAGTTGTTTTAAGCTTTGATTTTTAGTTATTGCTAATTAGAATGTAACCCTACGAAATATTTTATACGAGTAAGAGAGGGACGCGCACACAGTCTATCTAATACGAGTAGTAAGTGAAGTTTGTTACATACGAGTAGACACTTACATTTTTCCACGATTAAGAATCAATATGCAGATGCTTTATCACCATTGAGGGCTAAAATGGGATGCCCATTACTATTAAAAAGGTATCTGATTTTCCTCAATCAATATGCGATGTTTGCAGGATTGTATGTACTGTATTTTTACGTTTGTTTTTATTAAACTGAAGTGACAAACGAATTTCCAGTCCACCTGATGCTAAGTGGATACTACGGTTCACGGACACCTGCAGCGAACTTCACACAAACAATGCTATAGACGCGTTGTTACCTCTGAAGACCAAGATGGAATGATTTACAGGCTGAAAGGCCCTTCAGACAGGAAAGCAGTCAATGCCAGTACTTATATTTTGCGGCAGAAATAAGTATGAGGGTACCTATCCAGATGACTTCCTAGTTCCTAGACATCAAAGACCTTTTACTTGTATCACGTTGGAGTTCGAGTGCGGCCTTCCCGGTCGAACCGAGCGATTGATCTATGTTTGTCAAAATATAATAGAATATTAAATTACAATACTTTTTTTATAGGATAAAGGTGACAAACGAGCACACAGTCCACCTGATGGTAAGTGGTAGATGTGGCCCATAGACATCTACATTTATCCTCGATTACGAATCAAAATGCAGATGCGTTGTCACCCGTGAGGATTAAGACGGAATGCCTCTTTTCCAGTAAAAAGGGTATCCGGTTCTCTACACTCACCATACGAAACACAGCAGTTAAGCTGCTATTTTACGCTGGTATTCTGTGAGAGCGTGGTCCTTCCCCGGTCGAGCCGACCCATTCGTGCTACAACTATACTACTAATATAGCTGCATTATGGCTCTACCCCGTAAAACTTATTTGCCTATATTACTTTTTAATGATTGAAAAAAAATGTATAATAACACATATTCTTTTGATTTGTTTTAGAAATGTTTGAACTGAATGAAGCTGTTTTAAATAATAACAACTATGAATAAATTTTTCGTTGTGAATTGAAAAAAAAAATACCTAATTTAATGATCTACATAAAGGTCTGTTATCTGTAAGTATGTAATTTATCTTGTAAAAACTACCATCACCGAAAAATCCGACGTAACTTTTAAAATTTTAACCCGCGAAAATTTAAACTTTAAGACAAAGAAAAAAGGCTACCACTTGTAACTGGGAACGGAATGCTTGGGACATCTTATGACATTCGATACTAGTTAGATTCCGGAAAGTTAGTAAGCATTCCAGAAATGAGATAAGTTAAGTAATAATATCATATACTCAATTGATAATCGTAAATAAGGATAGTCACATGTGTGCTCGTTCATAAGGAGTCTACCATCTACATCTAACATCGATAAAGAATTAAAATGTAGATGCGTTGTGACCTGTGAGAACTAATATAAAATGCCGGAAAAACGTGTCTCCGATACCCTACACCTTACAAAATAAAGCAGCATTATTCTGGTGTTTGATGCTGGTATTATGTGGCACGTGGTCCTACACCGGTCGAGCCGACCCATTCCTGCAGCAGCTATTTATAGCTAGCGTAACTGTAGCGTGGCTGTAATACGAAAAAAGTGTTGTAAAGTTTTGTACAACACAATTTTCTGTTTATTGATAAGCTACACGCTGCAACCAATGTAGGTAAAATAACGTCACATCCGTATCAAGCCAGTCTTAGCATTGACAGTGCTATGCGTTTCTTAGATAAATATGATAAATCAGGGCTTACAGCGGCGAGATCTGACGGATTTTGAGTGTTATCGTACTCGAAAACGGTCCGAGTGCGCGGATTATTGTGACCACGCCTTGCGCTCGATTGCGGACAGCGTCGTTACTTCACAAGATGTTACTATGAAGGTTTCAATCGTTTCAGTTTTACCAACAGATTAGGGGTTCAAGTGGCTTCGAGTTTTGCTTTGTAGATAAGGAAACCAATGGTGAAAGCTTGGAAACCTTAGAAAAAAGTGCCACTTATTTTTTTTTAAATTACTAACAAGTTACTACACTGATTCTAGGTCTAGTGGATTCTGGATATCTTTGAAGCGACACTAGGGTATTAGGTATACGAAAATGGTACGAACTGCGAAATTAAAAGGTTCATGTGTTCGATATTTTTTTTTCGACTCATATAGTGAACCGATCTTATCATAAGTTCTTAAGTTTAAGCTATTACACACATTAATTAGTATTGAGAATATTAGTAGGTAAAAAGGATTTCTTTTTTAGCCCGTGAAATTCCATTGTTGGAGTTGAGCCTCAACTGTCTACTGTCCATCACCGGTTTTTGTATTTTAAGTCTAAGGTAACCCATCTTGGTTATAACGCTATCTATCGGAAGCCAAAAGATTTGTGTGGCATTTTCCTTCGCTTCTTACAACCCCATGGGACAAAATGGTATAATGCATTCTCTCACTTCGCCACCACTCAACTGAATAAAGAATCTGTAATTGCAATTTATTGTAAAATTTCCAAGATTTTACATCTAAAAACTTCTATAAGTAAAACCTCACCAAACCTTTGTTACTCAAAGTAATTAAAACACTTTTCTTAAAATTTCTTCGAAATAATACGCCTAGTTAAATTACCCTGGTTATGGTAATTAGTATTTATAACTATAATTAGATCGTCTCATTATGCTAAGTTACAGTAAAATTCATTATTTAGGGAGACAAAATTAATTTATCAAATTTTTTTTTTTAAATTTTAAATTGAAATGACAAATTCTTTTGAAAGTAACGTGTAAATTAATTCATTATTCCAAGGTAAAGTTAATAAAGAGGGTTAATAGCAACTAAATGAATGCATAGGTGTTAAATTTAGAATGTATAAGTGTTAGCTTATTGTAATACAACATAAGTACCGTTAAAATTATTTAGTCTCAAGGCCGATTTTTCGAAAAAACTTTAACCTGACAAAATGTAAAAGTCAAACGATTGTACCGTTTTGTTGACACAACTGTAATTTTTAATTTATTAATATTTTGCATTTAATCATATGAATAACTTTTATCTGACGATTTAAAAGTCGGCCCTAAAAGTTGTTATTATTTTGCAGCAATGCAAATATTGCGTAATAGCATGCACAAAATTGAGTCCTATTTATTGCTGCGTTTTAGGAAATACTCGTAGTTTCTTTAATATTTCCTTTTTTTTATTCTAAATTGTAAAAATAACAAAAAAGCCGTTAAAAATGTCAAAGAAGTGAACATTTGGCTTTTCATGTTTTATCTTTGTTGAATTTCGTTTTCCACGGATACAAATGGTGTAATTCTAAATCCTAATCCCAGGCGACGTTCTTGTGTACGCGTCCCGATTTCTCTACTCAATGTTTCCACGAATTATTTGCTGAAACAATAGCACGCTTCATGTTTGTGTCGTAAACCAATTTACGTGTACTCTTAAAACGTTTAAAATTCATTACTTATCAACTTTATTACCAAACGATAAAGTCGAAAATATCGTGATAAGATCTCAAAGCGACACATTTTAAGTTTGTCGTCTTGTAAACATTGACGAAATGTCACTCGCGGTGCCTTTGAGATTAAATTCTGCTTTGATAATTGCTATTTAACGTGCGTCTAGATTTGTGATTACGGCCAAGTTTACGAGGCCTCTTCCTTAATGAGTTTTCTTATTGTAACTGTGGATTATACTTTGCGTCACTATAAGGACACGGATATTCATTAAGCAATTTGCTTAGTTTCGCCTGATAGTACACTATCATGTATGACTAAAAAACTATTAGAAAAATACCTGCATAGATTTAAGTGCCCAATCCGAAGAATTCATGTTAGGAATGCAGTATTATGTTTTGCTCTTATTTGGCACACCTAAAATTCATATTATTTTTTCATATCATTCATTTCTTTATGACAAACTATCAAAAGTCCACTGCTAACCATTGGCCTTTCCCATATATCGACTCATAGAGGAGGTTTGTATATAGTTATCACGCTTAGCAGGCGTGTTGGTAACCGCAGTTTTTTTATTCGGAGTTCTTATCAAGAAGACGCTGCTTCCCATCTTCCGTTTCATTTCCCACTATCGACCATTGCAACACCCATGGGACGATATGGGTTAGAGAATACCGTTACGCCGCAATTACACGGCACAATACAGTACCGTATTATTTTACAATATGTAATTGATTCAGTGTTCAACAGTAAAAAATAATAATCAATGGTCACGACGCAATGTCACGCGAACTTTAAACAGCGAGGTTATAGAGTGGCTTGGCCGTACTTGGTCAAACAAAGACGTGAATAATAGGGTAAACATGAGCCATCGGGCGATATCGTGCCCGCGTGGCCCCATGGCAAATATTGACGTTCAGACTTGGCGTGCACGAATGTTACCCTTTGATTGATTGAACATTGTGGTCACCTTAGTCTTTGAGCGACTGCTGCGCGTTACACATTTGACTCAGTGAATAAAGCAACAGAACAAATAAACATTGGGTCAATGAATCAACGAATGTTTGATATCGTAGCGATTTCTTGTAAAGTTGATGGAGCCTCGTCATACAGGTAAGTGAAGTATAGAGCTACCCCCTACTAGAAGAACTGACGACATAGTAAGAGATTAATGCGATAAATGTAGGTGGCTCAGGACTGTGCTTGGTGGCACTTCTTAAGGGCCGCCTATGTTCAGTGTCATGGCTGTAGTTCTAATGAGTAGTTCAGACGGAAGAGAACCACACCAACTGTATGCAATCGTAATGGCAAAATTAGTATATCAAAATAAATAAATGGCAGCAATTTGCTGTTATTGTCAAGGAAATAAAAAAGGATCCAGATAATTCACCGCAGGAAATCAATCCCAGAGCAGGGTTACTCTACAGCTGAGTTATGACTGCAGTTCGAATTGGTTAGCTTAGACGAGGGAGGATCAGATAGTATACCATCGTAAAATAGCAGCAATATGCTGCCATTTATGAGGAAAGAAAGAATTATCATGCAGGTACGTTCAAAACTGAGCATGTAATTGAGCCGCTAGCACTTGGGTTTTGAAGGTGGAAAATCCCGGTAAATAAGTACTATTAACCTAGGTACATCTATCATATATTATATATATATATATATATATATATATATATATATATATATATATATATATATCTTTAATAATACTATTAATTATCTTATAATTATTTGATGGATGATTTGCTTGTTGAGAAACAAGCTAAAATACTGAGTTCGAAGGAATGGTCACCCCTGTCCAACAATCCATACATTTCAAATACATGGGCTACAAAACGTTATCTTGTAAAACTTATGTTTGCTTACAAGGGTACACATATCCAAATCGGATTTGCACCGTACACACAAGAGGACAAAGGAGAGATAGCAAAACAAAGTCCCGTCTACAATATTCAATTTATTTTAAAGCAGTCTGCTATATAACTTGACCATAGGCGCATTGCTGCACCTGTTTTATATATACTATTAATTGAAACAAGTGTTCCGATAGTGATGTGAATCTCAAGATGATTTGTCGGCTTTGGCGCCTTGAGATACTATCGTCGTTGACTGTCTGCTAGCTCAAGCTGCCGCCTAAATCTCCCAAAAACTCCTTTTCTCAACGTGATGCATCAACATATTATGAAGGAGTTGTCACATTGAAGCGTTTTTGGGAAATTATTACAATTACAATTTACAATGGAAGGGAGGTTTTTAAAAATATTATTTAAAAGGTCAATTCCTTATTGAAGATGGTTATGTCATGCCATCTATCGAAGTTTATGTGAATTATTGTTCATCATCAAAAACGCAGACTATCTATTATTATTAACGTTATAAGTTTACATCTAAATTTAAAAAAAAAATAACTGTAAGTAATACTTTTCATCGATATTTTTTCATTGCGTTGCAAGTTTATTTTATTTGTTAAAATAATATTTAACAAATAAATAAACTTTTTAAAATAAGCAAAAGACTTCGAAAAACTAAAATTAATAAAATAAGTTCCACATAATATAATTGTTTCTGAAGTTCGCGCTTTCATTTTTAAATACACTATGTCTTAGTACTTTCCAAATAGTTACAATAAAAACTTCATACCCTATTTTCCACTTATGGAAAAATGGGTCGGAAGTTTTCTTTAAATTTAAACGGGACCACCCATTACGTAACCTATTTAATGAAAAGGAATCATTAATATCGGTAAGTACACAATTCTTAAAGATATCGCGTAACATACATAAAAAATTTCGATTTTAAATTTTTTATTTAAAAAAAAAGAAATATTTTCCTTTGATCGTACAAAGATTATCTAGAGATGAATACGGTAACGCTACCGCGTTATCATCGATATCGAAATTTGTGTTCGATATATGAATTACAACCATCATAACACGGAGCGAACGTTTAAACTGTCGATATACACGATATCTAGTGATACGCGCTTTGTCGCTGCCGCCGGCAAATCAGAGTCATAAAACAACAAACGTAATTTTGCCAGCGATACGCGCTGTCGGGCCCGCGATAAGATATGTCAAGCCGAAATCTGAAGCCGTGGGATTTTATGAAGCCCAGTGTTATTGAAATTTGTGCAGCTAAAGCGGTGACAAGAGGCTTATGGCGATCTAATAAATTTTCGCCATTTTTCGTCCATTTTGTAGGCTCTAAATCATATTTTTTTAATTATAGTAAAAATCAGTATTTACTACTGCTACTACTGATAAAAAAATAGCAGCATAATGCTGCTGTGTTTCGTATATTTGGGGACGGAAATCGGAGACGCTTTTTCATAGTAATTTTTATTGCAATTCATTTTTAATAGATGTTTGTGAAGGCATCTATGGTCCACAGCATGTATTTTGTTGCAGGTTGGTCAATTCTAAGATAAGCTTTTTGGTATTGTGTTAAAAATTATTACTATTGGTTACAAGATAATTATAAAGTACATATATATAAATATATAACTAACTTCATCAATACAAGATAATGCGGCGTAAGAGAATCGATCATCCCATTTTGTCCCACGGGTGTCGTAAGAGGCTACATTGGGGAATGCCGGAGATACCTCATGGTTTTCGATACAGGGCAGTATACCATCTTGTTTACGCCAGACGTAAAATACCTAGACTGATGATAGGGAGCACTGTCGAAGGCATGAGACGTCTAGTTTTGTGATCCGCCTATGTAGAATGACGTTCAAGGCACGTTGAAGGCACGTTTAAGGCACATCCTCCCAACAACGGTAGAAGCCTAGGTCCAGCAGTGGTCTTTTAAGGTGTGATGAAAAAGATGAAGATATAATAACAGTCTTCCCCAAACAATGCTATAAAACACGGCCCTGAGCCACCTACATTCAGCGACTTCACGCATGTCTTACCAGGTCGTCTTGTGTTACATAAACTTTTATTAAAATATAAGATTCTCACCTCTAATGGGATAGGAGTCATGACTCTGGGGTGGTGGTGGCGACGCAAGCCTTGCTTCTGGACGAGCGACAGTAGAGCCCCATAGTGACTGGCAGATACCGTTGCGAAGCGCTTCGCTAGCAGATACGCCTAAAACAAAATAAAAAATTTCGGGTAAACAATAAATCAATATACAAATTAAAATATGATTATTTTATGTCTGTTTTCTCTTATTTATTTATATCTTTAGTGTTTATTTTGCAGTTTTGATACAAAAAAAAATAAAGAAATTGATACATTCATTTTAGTTTCTGTAAGTATCAAAACTGTTGAGTGTAAGTTGCTGAATAAATGCCTGTCTGTCTATTGTATATTGTATAAAAATATATGTAACACCAAACATACTGTTGTGACATTTAATTATTTACACTTCGTGAAACTTAAGCTAGAATCATTAACCCCTAATAGTCCACTACTGCATTAGGGCTTAAATGTGACAACTGTACACAGACCTGTCAATTCCCTGCTCCCATGTAAACTAGCGAACTTCATATTATGCTTTTTTACAGACTACATTTTTGAGAGTGCGCGAAGGAATTGCATGACCTAATTCCTCTTCTCCATTCCATTATCGGACCACCAGACGATCGGCTTGATCGGACGACCCTTTGTTGTCGACTTACCACGCATCCGTGCTAAACGGTTTGCTTTGTCGTTCATAATGTGTACAACAAAAGAGTGGAATAATTTGGGTATAATGTGGGTCAAGGCAAGAGTCAGGCTTTTGTTAAGCTAAGTGCTAAGCAGTGCGCTTTACCATCACCACTTACCATCAGGTTGGCTGGTAGTCAAGCACTGGCTTATAATAGTAAAAAAATGTGCTCTTGATATTTTTATATACCTCGATATAACATATATATTTTATTTAAGATAACTACTTTAAAAATTTTGAATATCTACCTGTGCTGTGAGACCTTGCTTCTTGCCAAATTTTATACTCGTAATTCTGGGTCAACGAGAAGTACCGTATAGGTTTTGATGAGTGAGTTTACGAGTCTCAAAATATGTGACTGTGACTGTGATGTGATGAATTCAGATATCTCTGTTTGCACTATACTCATCTCATCATCATCAAAATGACCTGCGCTGTATTAAGCTTCCAACTATTCCAAAGTTACTGCGAACTGTCAGCTACGAGAATATCATTATAAGTACTTTGGATTTTGTTTAATTAAACATAAGCTACATAATATTATATAGGTATTCTACACAAAAACTAAACCGTGATATATGAATATGTAAATCTATACTTATAAATAAAATTGAGCTGTGTATATCTGTAATAATGAAATAACTGTCTTCTATTTAGGCTCAGGGGGTTATTTGTATACTATTGTGACATAAATAACCGTTTAAAAAATTCTATAAAAAATTAAAGATTTTTTTGAAAAAAAAACGAAATATTTATTAAATCAATGGTCTATGACATCCAGGTAAAGCCGGGGTTGATCGCTAGTTTTAAAATAAAACTTATTTACGTTTTATTGTACGCGTTGATTTTAGAAATACTGTAATCATGAGTAGCACTCTATCTTGTTAGGATTACTGGGTTGATACCCTTACTGGTCAATTAAGTTTTATGCGCAAATTGGTCAAGTGTAAAATAATTGAAATGAGGACATTTGATTGAGTATGGAATAAAGTGAAATGAGAATACGCAATTAATTCAAAAGCAGTTAAATAACTTCACTACTAGTGGCCGACTGCTGATTGCAATTGAGATATTCAACAAAGACTGCTTCGTGTTGAGTTAAAATTATACGTATCATACGAATTATCCAAAGATAATTAACTGACAATTGTTTGCGAAATGTATGATGATTTTAAATTATTTATCTATCAAATAGGACTGAGTATATACATTATGCTGATGGCTTATTATGAGGAGTGTAAGATTTGGTATATTTTAAGTTTATATAGAGAAGGAGTGCAGAAAGCGAATATTTATATAAATATTATGTATAAATTAAATTAAACATTCATTATTTAACGTTTATACTGTCAATGTCAAAGACATAATCTGTCGTTTGTTTACCTTCCTACTGCCAGTGTCAAACGCATAATAGTCTGTGGTCAAATAGTCGCGCATAATAGAGAGAGAGTTTTGGCGGGAACTTGACCGGCGGTGGTTTGCTGCTCCTGTATTATTGTTTAAATAATGGTTTGAAGTGGACTTTGATATGTAAAAGTGGTGCGATTTTGTGTATTAAGTATCTGCGCATGTGAACTATTATTGGAAACTTTGAAACAAGTGCTCTGATAGTGATGTGATTCTCAAAATAAGGTGCCTGTCTGCTTAGGCGCCTTGAGATACCATTGCCAACCGTCAGCTGTTTGCTGGCTCAAGTTACCGTCAAAATCTCCCAAGGGCTGCACAATGTGACGCATCAACATATTGTGAAGCAGTATACTATGAAGAATAATTATATATTGTAACTTCAGGCTCAGAAGGGCTAGATCCCAGAGCCGTAAAGCCAGTTATCAAGAAGAAGACAAGAAGCATAATAGAGAGGTTTTTGGCGGGAACTTGACCGACGACGGATATCTGCTCCTATATTATTGTTTAAATAATGGTTTGAAGTGGATTTTGATACGTAAAAGTGGTGCGATTTTGTGTATTAAATGTCTACGCATATGAACTATTAGTGGAAACGGTGAAAAGAGTGCTCTGATGGTGATGTGATTCTCAAGATAAGGTGTCTGTCTGCATAGGCGCCTTCAGATACCATCGCCAACTGTCAGCTGTCTGCTGGCTCAAGTTGCCGTCAAAATCTCCCAAGGGCTGCCCAATGTGACGCATCAACATATTGTGAAGCAGTGAAGGATAATTATACATTGTAACTTCAGGCTTTTTACGTGGTAGAGCCGTGCTGAAGCTATATTAGTAGTATAGTTGTAGCACGAATGAGTCGGCTCGACCGGGGAAGGACCACGCTCTCACAGAATACCAGCGTAAAATAGCAGCTTAACGCTGCTGTTTCGTATGGTGAGTGTAGAGAACAGGAGACCCTTTTACTGGAAAAGAGGTATTCCATCTTAGTCCTCAAGGATGACAACGCATCTGTATTTTGATTTGCAAACGAGGATAGATGTAGATGTCTATGGACTACAGCAACCACTTACCATCAGGTGGACTGTGTGCTCGTTTGTCATCCTATCCTATAAAAAAAAAGGCTCAGAAGGGTTAGAACCCAGCGCCGTAAAGCCAGTTATTAAGAAAGAAGAAAGCATAATAGACTTTGTCGCCAAAGAATTTTGAAATGTTGCGAACAAATAATTACTAACCGATTAATTGAATGAGCCTAAATTCAAATGTTCCTTTTTCAAAAGTCTTTGGAGTTGGGGATTGTATGTCAAGGGAAAAAGAGTATAACTCATAATTTGTAAATAAGATTAGATTTACATTTTGTATATTAGAGATTAGAGCTTGCTTAAAATACAAACTTACATATTTAATGAATTATAGTCAAATTCCGACCACTGGACGACCACTAGTATAGTAGAAGACATTAAAGTAAAACGCAGAAAGTAGGAAACAAACAAATAAACCTAGCTTAACTAGCTTAATTTGATTTTTGTATTATAATATCTTGTGTAGACAATATGTTAGCAAACAAATCTCATGTTAAGCAAGGTAACATTATTACTTACAGTATCTACAATAAACAGCTCATACAGAACTAACCTGTTACATATGTATCTTGAGTCATTTTACTCCATCAAAACATTACCTTATATTTCCAGAAACAAACAAACAAAATTTAGATCAATCAACTGAGTGACTCACACTTTAAATAACTGTTCTAAATAAAGTTAACAGATCCACTAGAACTGTTAAAGATTCACCGCCTGTTCAAAAAATTTGTCGATATCACGTTATCGCGGTAGGTGTTTGGGTAATCACAGTCACAGATACAAGATAACTTGCTGATAATTACATTTATCGCTTGTAATTACATGTATTACCATGTATTTGATTGAACGCTGTTCAAATTTTGTTACAATAATGGAAAATATTTGATTAATTCTTCATATATTGACAAAACTAATCATATAAACAATAAAGTTATCGATGTCTGAAAACTAAAGAACTGACGGCTCTCAGTTCCTAACTATTTAGTCAAACCATAAATAGAAGAAATAGTTGAAACAACCATTTTGCTATTTGTTAGATAATGTATAGATATAAAAAAAATTATCTTTAATGGAAAATGTGAGCATAAAAAATTCTCAATACTTTGCATCTCTGAAATTTTATATTTATTTAAAACGACACAATCGTATTAAAATTGTTTATAATGAAGTTTCTTATTGCTAAGAGTCGAAATATGCATTCCCAATACGTTAAACATTTGCGAGTTAGAAACAAAGATATTATAAATAAAAGTTTTAAATATAATATCTTTTGTTAGAAATTATTTATAAACAATTAAAATTAATTTGGGAAAGATAATTTTGATCCAGGGTCAAATGAATAACAAAAGAAATAAATTATTCCATATTCAAAATTCAAGTTCAATGGTTTTTTAAATCGTACATCCAGCCAAACGGATATTTTATAACAGGATAAGGCCGATAAGAGGCAAGGACAATCTGTGCATCCCGAAGGAAGAGAGCGATTCGGTGGCGCCAGACTCCCGACGCCCGGCCAGTGTCAGGCGTAATGTTGATATATGCGCCCGCGCTTAATCTCAACAGATTTCCTTCGCTTATTGATGCTGTTTGATTATTAAATTATGGGCAATATTAACTTCATGAAATTTCTGTCGATAAAATCCTTCGTCCAGTTTTTTTTTTATTAACATTACATCGATATTACTTACTTATGTTCTTAAGTAAAAATTTTTTCAAATTCAAGATTGTAGTTTTAGATTATTATTTTAAAATTTTTAAAAGTGATATTCTATTTGAATTTATATTAATTCTTTCATTTTCATTTGTTGATAAGATTATTTGAGAAAATACAAACAAATTGAGCAATTTATGTTATAATCACCACTACAATAGGTATTTGTATTTGAGAAATTAGAGATTTCAATGTTTTCGATTAGGGACGTTCTTCGTTTAAAAATGTGCTCATTTGAGAACCAGTGTCAAGTTTTCTTTCTACCAAAAAGCAGTAGTTTCGGGTTTATGTGTTTAGGTAGCGCCTAGAAAATATACCGTACTAGGTTATTGTGCCGGATAACTTCTCATATCCTGCTACAATATGCTGGAAGGATTCGTCTTTAGTGGATCCTAGCCGACATCTGCCAACTACAGGCTTGGTCCCCGTGTCGGCGCGCGGTCTAATGTCGCAATATGAGCTTCCACTGTTATACCTTTTATTTCAATTTTAATTCTCTTCATCAAATCGCTGCCAAGCAAAAAGAGCATTGGTACTTATATCGCCATATATTACCGATTTTAACGTATGGGTGTCGCAAGGGGTGACTAAGGAAACATCTTATGATTCGGAGGTAACAACACATCTGTACCCTACTTTTCTGATGCCAGCTGTTGTTGTCTATGGACTGCACTAGCCACATACTTGTACCATCAGGTCTACTGTAATGTTGTTTGTTAATTCAGTTTCAAAAAAAGAACTTATTACCTCCGATGGATGACATTTGAACCATCACGTTTCCGTTAAATGTAAAATACCCAGTCCAGACATGGGGAGTGGTGGTAAAGGTGATCGTAGTACCATACGTGGCAAATATGGCAAATACTCCTTACAAAGAAACAGGCGCATATCTACCAGGTTGTTAATCGTTAATGTCTATTCATCCATTCATTACGGCCTATAAAATTTTATTATTTTTATATTGCCAAGTTGCCACTATTGTATTGTTTTGAAATGTTATCAGAAGTATCAGGGAGATGCTGCTGCCCATCACCTGATTCAGGTTCCCTCTGTCGTCTTTTACGATTACTACGTTATGATATGGGGTAGTTCATTTTCTTACACTGCTACTACACGACACTAACCAAGATACAAATCAATGTTTTCTTTATAAATATTTGATGTTTTAAATGATATAAATTAGAATAGGTCGATAAGGTGTAGTAGATATTCTAACACCGCAGCTACATGCTTATTAATGAAAAACGTAAGTGTAAATTCTAAAAATAAATTGTAGAAACATGGTCTATAAAATAAATTACCAAGCCATCACATCACTGAAGATGAAACACTCAATATAATAACTAAAATTGAAAAACAAAAGGCGGCCGCTATGGCGCCAGCGACATTCAAGAATCAATGACCGTCGTCCGGCGCGGGCGCAGCTAATTCGTCGCTGACAGCGGCAATTGTATTATCACTTCCTGTGTTACGGATCTGTGTCTTAAGTGATAAAAGATGAAATACTCTAATTAGAACTCCTTGCCTTTTGATTTGACCAAGGATTTGGAAGAGTCGATTAAAGTGTAGTACTGTAATCATTATGCATATGCGCTTGTCCATCTGTAGACAGGCACGCTGAAGAAAATAAAGAATTTGTTATTATTTTGATCACTATAGATACTATACTTACACACAGTAAACATAAAACATTTCTTTGTTAGTGTCATCATTCGCTTCTGCTCGTTAAATGTTCTCCGTAAAAGTAAAGTACTCTACAATTACAACGTATATACATCCCACTGCTGGACACAAGCCTCATTTCTGAGAAGGCTGTAAGCCAAGGAGATACAATTAAAACGAGACCATTCTGAACGAACTCTTTCGTGAAAAATTAACAAAACCAATTTACTAAGCTCGGAGATCGTGTTACATAAATTGTTATGACAAGCTTTTTCTTTTTTTTAATCGGTTCTGAAGAAGAAAAATGTCAAATCTCAATGACATCAATACTTAACATGACGATGGTAAAATTGTATATAAGTATCGACTACAAAGCAGATAGTAGATTTCACTGTAATTGAATATTATTTATATTCAACAATATAGAGTTCATATAAATATCTTTTCATATGTAGAAATTGTATCGAATTAAAACCAATTGTATTTAAGTGACCTAGACGTAAACGCTACACTCTACTTGTTGTACCAAAGACCGTAAATGTCACGTGCTAATTCCTGACCCAAAACTATAACTGGATGTGCAAGTGACTGTTGACCGTGATAAGCTACAAATTAAAAAATAAAATATTTTGTATTGTACACGTATTGATTTATAATGACTTATTCTTTACAATTTACGTTGGACAAATATAATACGACAACTGGACCTGTACACACAATGCACACCCACCCTTCTAGACTGATGAATTTCCTAAACGAGTAAGTCGTGTTTTTTTATTGAATTAGGGTGACAAACAACCACACAGTTCACCTGATGGAATCCAAATTCTTTTTGATCAAACATTTATTAAACTTTAAAAAAGTATAAGCCGAATCCAAAAAACTAATATTAACATAATTTCCACATTATGAATCAAAATGCAGATGCGTTGTCACCCCTGAGAGAACTATATGAAATATCTCGTTTCCAGTAAAAAGGGTCTCCGCTTCTCTACACTCACCATACGCAACGTATCAGCATTAAGTTACTACTTTACGCTGGTATTCTGTGAGAGCATGGTTCTTCCCCTGCAGAGCCGACCCTTTCGTGCTATAACTATAATATATGTACCTGCAACGTGGCTGTACAAGGCAATGCTCGTATATGTATCTCAGTCTAATTTGAAATTCAGCTTTTTCACGCACGTTCCTGTGATTCTACAAAACAGACAGGTATGAGTACACAGTGCCTGTGTTATATTAAAAACCTCAAATAAGGGCGCTTGGCAGACGGCGCCGGGGGCCCGTGGCGCCCGTTCGAATGACCAACGTCCGCCGCTCCCCGCGAGCGAGCCTCACGCGGCGATCATTCAATTACCATCGCCTTTATTGCACCCGATACGGATCATTACACCTAATACTATATTGCATGTACGTACGTAAACAAGTACGTATCTTCAATCGTAAACAAAGCCGTCATTATTTATAAAATCTATGATTTAAAAAAGTATGATTCTATCTTTCTAATTATGTATGTGTTTGTAACGAAATCCTGTCCGAATAACTTATTTCAATACAAGTAATGTTGACATACGAGCACACAGTACACCTAAAGAAAAGTTAATGCTGGAGCTCATAAACATCTAAATACAAATAGCCTTGATTATACGTATTAGCATGCAGATGCGTTGTCACCCCTGAGGTCTTTCTCCGATCGGGTCGACTCATTCGTAATGTTATATAGCTTCAGCGTGGTTCCACAACGAAGACGTACTGATAATTTACTTAGAATTAGAGTAATAGCCTACAGTAATAATAATAAACTATATATTCGAAGTCGTTCTTCTATATAGGCATAATGTGTTAATAAACTAGAGCAGAGGAAATATTACTATATCTATAGATAACGATTTAAACTCTAGTTTCCTGATAGATAACTAATCTCTTACGAAATTGTACATTCTAAGAAAACATTGGGTAAAAAAAGCGGCCAAGTGCGAGTGGAACTCGCCTATGAAGGGTTCCGTAGCAGCAAGTAATATAATTTACGATTTATGACGTATTAAAAAAAACTACTTACTAGATCTCGTCCAAACCAATTTTCGGTGAAAGTTTACATGGTAATGTACATCATATATTTTTTTTAAATTTATTATTCTCTCATTTAAGAAGTTACAGGGGGGGACACATTTTACCACTTTGGAAGTCTCTCTCGCAAACTGTTCGATTTAGAAAAAAATTATATAAGAAACCTCAATATGATTTTTGAATACCTATCCATAGATACTCCACACGTATGGATTTGATGAAAAAATTGTTTTTGAATTTCAGTTCTAAGTATGGGGAACCCCCAAAATTTATGTTTTTTTTCTGTTTTATGTAAAAATCTTGATGCGGTTCACAGAATACATCTACTTAACAAGTTTCAACAGGATAGTTCTTATAGTTTCGGAAAAAAGTGGCTGTGACATACGGACGGACGTCTGTCTGTCTAGACAGACAAACATGACCATAAGGGTTCCGTTTTTGCCATTTGGCTACGGAACCCTAAAAACATGTTACTGCTATACTAAAAAACAAAAATGTGAATTTAGTAGTGTATTATTTTTTTATATTAGAACAACGTACGACCTTATTGTTCTACCTATTGATGAGTGGTTAGGGTAGCCTATCTGTCTCTGCAATGGACATCAAACAAAGAAGGCTTCCTGTTGTTCTATTGCATTCACACGCATTGAAGCAGCTTGGCGAACTATTCCGCGCCCTCTCAGTAAAAAGATCCACTGTTGGGCCTGTGCCTAACAGTGGATTATATGTAAACTGATTATGCGTCACCACTTACCATCAGGGGGATAGTAGTTAAGCGCAAGCTCAGAATAGTATAATTAACCAGGAAAGTGCGAGTCGACCTCGCGCTTGAAGGGTTTAATTTATTTTTATTTTTATTTGTTATGTTGCATCTTGCAAGATAACGTTGTGACAAGGATTAAGAAAGAAAAGCTTCGGTGGTTGGGTCATGTAGAAAGAATTAACGAGGAAAGAGTGACAAAGCAAATTTATGTTGCAGAAGTGAACGGCAGGGTCGGGAAGACGCCCTAGACAAAGGTTTATCGACCAAATCGGCGATACATTAAAAATGGGCCAGATTAGGAGTAGCCTTAACCGACAAGCGTGTATGCGTAGATATATGGATGTAAAGGAGGCGAGAGAGGTGTTTTAGGATCGCACCAAATGGAAGTCCGTAGTCTCTGCCTACCCCTGTGGGTGACAGGCGTGAGTGTTTGTGTGTGTTTTATTTGTTGTTATAGCCGCCGCAACAGAAATACATATTCTGTGAAAATGTCAACTGTCTACCTATTACGGATTATGAGATACAGCACGCTGACAGACAGACGGATGGACAGCGGAGTCTTAGTAATAGGGTCCCGTTGGTTACACTTTGATACATCTCAAAATTTACCTCTCAAAACAGAGAAGTGGTACTTGCAGTAAGATAATTAGAAACAGTTAGTTTTAATTTTCTTACTTCAACATATGTTATTACACCTAAAAAAATAATATTTAGTCATAGAATATAAGAAAATAATCATTTGCATGCCACCAATACGCACTTTATCACGGTCAAAGCGAGCCGCACGACGTCAATTAGCCGCGGATGTCGCAAGACAATCGCCCGTTGAGCCATCAATGGGAGCGGGACCTCCATTCATCAGCTAGAATTTATTATTAGCCGGTGATGTACAAATCGTTCGATACAGAATGAACGTACAATGGATGCGTAGAGCTGCCGATAATAAACATTTCATTCTGATGTAATCTTTTTAATTTTATACGACTCTATCTGATAAGTTTGTAGATTATAGGATGCAGTAAATATTTTAGATATGCGATCACAGCTTGCATAGAACTATTGGAGCCTTTAATCTGTAACCTTTTTTATTTTATACGACTTTAGCTTATAAGTTCGTTTATTGAAATCTTCAGAAATATCTCTAGATATACGATTAGCTTTAGAACTGAATAAAACTTAGTTCACGAATTTTATCGCGTTTAATTTACTTGTTTTAATTCCGTTGTAGAATGAGGACGTTTCGAGAGCTTTACAGCAACCCATGGTCACGGGGGGACTGAGTTGTTTGACGTCCTCATTCTGCGTAGATCGAACTAAAAATTAATATTAAAATACTGAAGGAAAGGAAGCCGGGTTAACTATGCCATCAGGATAAAATCCGTTAACATAGTTTTATTCAATGTGTAGTGTTCGCGTAAATATAAAAAATCATTAGCTTTAGAAACTGTTACAATACCTGTGCAAAACGGGTTATCCCTCAAATACTGCATGAGTGCAATACTATCGATTAAGGTCCCGCTGCCTGGACTACAATACTATTTAGAATAATCTGCGAATCAAGCTTGATGATTTAAGGAAGTTTTCTAGACATGCCTGTAGCGCATCTTTGATAGACTCAATAAGCAATAAAAAGACAAAACCCGTTTTGTCTGTTCGCCGTGATTTGAATTTTTATCAAATTTCAACAACGAGACTTTATTCAAAGATATTGCCACCATAATTATCATCATCGAACGCATAAACTTTTCTCTTCTTCTAGAAAGGGTTGTTTTATAGGAGAGGGAGCAAACGGCTCACCTGATGGTAAATGATTACCGCTGCCCGTGAACAACTGCAACACTAGGGGAATTGCAGATGCGTTGTCGGCCTTTTAAAAAGGAGTAGGCTCTTTTCTTGGAGGCCCCTAAGTCGTATCGGTCCGGAAAAATCTCTGGTGGTAGTCGATTCCACAAGGAAGTAAATTTATTTTAAATCTAACTAATTCTAACAGTGATAGAGCGACGTGGCAGCTTTTGCTGTCGCACGGATGGGCCACGACCTCACAGAAAACCAACGTGAAGTAGAGGTTTACCTCTGCGTTTCGCTTGGTGAGTGCAGGTGTCCGGAGGTCCTTTTTACTGGAAATAAGGCATTCCACCTTAGTCCTCATGGGTGACAACGCATCTACATTTTGATTTGTAATAGAGGATAGATGTAGATGTCTATGGGCCGCAGCACCCAATAATAAGTGTAATATATAAGGACAAATTTACAATACATAAAGAGCTGATTCATTATAAGAACTTCTTAATAAGTGACTTAAATTTAATCATTCATAAACCTCTCTATGGCTTTCAGTGCTAATCCGGGTGTCAAGTTACGCGGAGTCTGGGTGGTCACCGGCTGTGTAGTGCATTATTATGGACCGCGACAATCGACTCTCTGAGAGAGTGACAATCTAGAGAATGCAAGCGGAAACCAATAAATAACAGATCGCTTGTTCGATAAGTTGATGCACTGGCTACAGCTGTGTGTTTTGTGATAATTTATCATTACATTTAAAAAAATTAAACATTGTAAGACAGTTTTTAATTACAATGAAATAGATGATGGTAAAGAACTGATACACTGGTTTAGCTAAATAAAAGTATTATCAACAGCTCAAAATAATTGAATACTGGGGTCGCCCACATATATGTGCATTGGTAATTCTCACAAAATTCCAGCATAAAATGCTGAAAACTTTTTTACTGAATACTTTTTACTTACACTTCTTTTACTATCATTTGTAATTAATGAATGTATTTATACGACATTATTATTCGGAAATCAGAGGGGAGCCGCAAACCAGTGTACGCTGAAGGCTTATGTCCAGCAGTGGTTTTAGAAAAGTTTCTTCCTCGTGGAACATACAAAGTAAATTTGAATAAATTACAATTTGAATAACATGTGTAAGCAACTTTAATTATTGTTTGATCCAAAATGAACATTAACACATTCTCACAATGATGATAATGAGTTGACTTCCTTAAATAAACTATTGATGAGGCTGCACTGTTATCAACTTGGTGACATGCAGTCTACCGAGTGTACATTATCTTTTAAAAACAGTGGTTTGTTATATAGCGTTATAATGCTTCTTTCATTTTTATTAGCAAAACATGCGGTATCCGAGGGTCACGAGAGGTCGCTCCTTCCTGACTTCAGATTATACAAAACCATTTTTTTTTCAAATAACAAAGTCGTTTACTGGTTTTAATGAGCTTTGTACCTAATCTCTTCTGTGAACGCCAATCGTGTTAATGGAGGAAGTAGTACTTTGTTTTGTTTAATTAATATTCTTGTTAGCCATAGCAACAAAAAAAAGACGCGAAAATAATAACATCAAATATTATGCGATGAAATCTTATTTCTATTTCATAACAATTATGGATCGTGACGTAATATGAAGTTATAGAAGAGAAAAACTGTAGTTTATAGTTGTTATTGTTGTCACTAGATAAAACTTCATCTTTATTTGTGATTTCGATTGACATATGTACTTGTTTCACTAATATATTAATTTATTGTATGAATAAATTAAAATCGGGTGTATAAATTAAGCACTAAATAGAGTGACTACCTAATGACACATTCAGGCAGTCGATGGTTACAGGTGGCTCCATAAGTTATGTAATAAATCAGCTCATAAAATTGCTATCAACGATTTGAGTTCATCGCCACGCTAAGAGTAACTGAAATCTCATAAAATATCGTCACTTGTTCATTTATTCATTACAGCTTATTAAAAATTCCTTCTTATAGGATATTAGCCACAGTTACCACATATTATGGCAGGCGGGTTGGCAACTGCAGTTCTGTATATTATATTGAGTGTTGATTTGCCGCGGCCCGTCTCCGGTGTCGCTTCTTACGACACTCACGGAATGATATCAGGGGTAATGGATAATTTTACGCCGCCACACGACGAGCTAAGCTATCGTTATCATCATCATCATCATTACAGCCCTTCACAAGTTCACTGTTGAACGTAGGCCGCCCCCAAGAAATGCCACAACGCACGATCCTGAGCCACCTGCATCCACCGACTTCCTGTATGTTTTACCAATTCGTCTAACAATCTAGTGAGGGGTCGCCCTACACCCCGTCTATCTATACGAGCCTGCCACTCGATAACCTTTGTCCCCCATCGGTTGTCGGTTCTTCGAGCTGGGCCGGCCCATTGCCACTTCAGCTTACTAATCCGTAGAGCTACGATAGCTTACAGATCTCCCTAAGAAGGGAACATATCATATAACAAAATAAAATAGTTAAGAGAAACGCCTCCAAAATAAAAGAAATTAAGCAAAGAATTATTAAAATCGTCTCTAAAAAGACATTATTAACTGAGCTATGACTACACATTCTCGCATACATTTATTGATTGCTCTTGTTTTTCATGTTTGATTTGTTGATTGCTTTTGTTATTATTATTATTATGGGGTGTCTATAAAGTTTTTTCATCTGGTTGTGCTGTACAAATATATAATTGTAAATGGAAATGATAAACATACATAAATATCAACAAAATAAAATAAATACATAAAAAATACGTAAATAAATAGTAACCCCAATAGATGGAAGCACTCGGCAGGGGAGACCAACGGTTATTATTATTATTATTTTATTATTTTTAAATATTTTGTAATTGTAGTAGGTAGCGTTGATTTTTTTTCTATTTGCTTTTTGTAATTAATTGTATTTGTATAGGTGATGTTACATAATAATATATCGTTTTAAGAGCGTGCACTTGCCGACAAACAGATTGCAGTTTGACGAGAGAATTGTACTACTAATGTACCTATATTTGTATGAATATTTTTTTTATAGGATAGGGTGACAAACGAGCACACAGTCCACCTGATAGTAAGTGGCTACTGTGACCCATAGACATCTACATCTATCCTCAGTAGACTCAAAATGCAGATACGCTGTCACCCGTGAGCACCAAGATGGAATGCCTCTTGTCCACTAAAAAGGGTCTCCGGTTCTCTACACTCACCATACGAAACACAGCAGCGCTAAGCTGCTATTTTACGCTGGTATTCTGTGAGAGCGTGGTCCTTCCCCGGTCGAGCCGACCCATTCACATGCAGCATGGCTCTACCACGTATAAAAACCACCACCACCTGGTACCACGTATACCAGGTATATTAGATAAGGACAGGAATGGACTTACAACTACGGAAGCACAATACTCAATTTCACCGGCCTAGTCATTGATACAAATATGTTATAAGCAACACGTCCGCTTTAAAACAAAATCTCCTATTTGTAACGTAACTGGCGAAGTCAGTTTAAAATTGCGTTATTACTGCTTGATTTGATTAAAGCGCCGCGCTATAAAACGTACCGTTTGTAGTTTCTCACGTCAAGCACTCCACCCACTCGCATCTCCGTTTTCAGTTCCCTGAATAATTTGAACGTCCGTTCGTTTCAATCAGGTTTCCTTGCTTTACTGTCACTTATCCGTTTATTAGTTTGCAGTCTATTAAAACATTTTTCCAATGAATACTTACTTTGGTTTTGAGGGTGACAAATTGAATTTAAATGAGCGTTTTTAAATGTTTCCTCCAGTCAATCACAAACAAGATGAAATTTTATTTATTTATTAATTTATGAGTGTTGTTGCACCTACCACAGCTTCTCAAATCATCCAGGGTTGACTGGTATTGAATGCCACAAGGCATTAAGTCCGCCCTTTATATCCCTTATTATAACGTAGATGTAAAAAAGAATAAATAAATGAAAATAAATAAATAAATAAATAAACCCGACTGTGATAAAAATACCTTCTAATCTTCTTTAGAAAATAGTAAAGATTTTTTTTAAAGTATTTTTTTTAATATTTTGAGTGAATTAAGAAATATTACAATCTCAATATATATTGCCTAAATAGTTACTTTAAAAACTTTATCCTCTATTTTGTCACACTTAGGGATGGACGTGTTTCTTCAAATTTATGTGGGACTATCTCTGAAGTATAACCTATTCAATATAAAAGAATCATCAATATCGGTTCACAATTGACGGAGAAATCAGTGAATATACATAACACATGCTTCACATCAAATTTAATATCTAACACAAGCTTTAGGATTTCGGAATCATCAGTAGACGATGCTATTATTTACGGTAAAGTCAGTCAATATCAAGGTCTAACGGGGGAGGTTCGTCTAGTCCACGTCTAATCAGGGCCAAGTCACGGCGTTCCGCTGCGGTACAATTCCCACGGACCCACGCCGCCTACGCATGCTGTTAGTCATAGCCCGCGATGCTTGTCATCTGCTGGTCTAATTGATCCACAGATCTAGTGGTATATTAAATCGTGGTTCATCATTGTCTTACGTTGTGTGAATGTTTTCTATCACGTTTAAATACTAAGCACTAATTTGTATGACGTGATATTATTATGTATTTGTTTACTTGATATATACGTTTGTTACTTGAAATACAATTCAATATTTTAAGATTTATGTTTTTTTTTAAAAAACCTTTCTAATCGTTGAAACCTAAGATTAACTGTTTCGTTTCATCTTTGTCACCTTTCTATTAACTATTTTTGTTTAATTACATAATTTTTTTTCAGAAAGAAAATTACATAATCCTTTTCGGATTTGTGTGCCACTCTGGGTACTTGAAATAATCTTTATGTTATCCCCTCTATGAAGCAATTGTATGGGAGGTTCATACTTAGCAGTGGATGTTTGATACGCTGTAATGGTAATGGTTATACAAATATAATCGTAGATGTCTCTATTAGGGTGTTACCACACCAATCTATCGATGCCGTTGATCGATGTCGATCGATATCGATCGATTGGTGTGGTAACTTTAGCTGATCGACGGATACTATTCGATAAAACGTCGATCGTCGATCGATCTATTGGTGTGGTAACACCCTTAGTGATCGTATAACTTCTAAAAGACTTGACCAAATGAGATTATATTCACAAATTATATTTTTTTGTTTTATCAATTCGATGGTTTCTACCTAAGTCAAGTTATTAACAAATTTTATATTAATGGACCAATATGATTCATATTCGCAATTTAATTTTACGGCGCTGTAGTCAAATTATTAATAAATGTTATATTTACACTGTAAAAAGTCTGGAGTGAATTAGGAGTGAAACTCAACCGTACCGGAAACAGTAGAGCAACATTCTAGTTCTTATGTTTCAAGAAATTCTTTAAAATTAAACTATGGATTGTTCAGTGAAAACAATTATTAAAAAAGATCCTTAAACAGTTGAAAACTTCTAATGAAGTTTGAGAAATACAACGATTAAATTGTGCTACAGCAGTGGGTTGATTGTCGTGCGAACACTGGATCGGGTTAAGAGGTGTTAATTGTGCGAGATTGAATGTTTTCCCAGGGCAGAATTTCAATTGGACGCAATTGTTTGTCTTGTAATTTAGTCGAAAATTATTTTATATATAATATATACTAAACATTAGTACCAAATTCATTTCATGACCAGTCTAACTAAACTGACAAACAAGAAGAAAATTTTCGTAGCGGAGAAGCCTCGCACCCTTCTTTGATACTCGTAGATTAACACGCGGGATTACTAACACGCAGTATTGTTACCGCCGCCAAAGCTTTAGTAAATATTATGGGTATAAAACTTTTTGCTTATTAATAACTATTTGACGTTTCTTCTTTGTCTCCCTTATAATTTTTTTCGTCAAAATTAAATGAAACGCTCATGAGGCGTGCACTTTTGGATTTTCCAAACTAGTTACTTGTTTTTATAATCTATAAATATAAATAAGTGAAAAAATCTTACAATATCAAAGAAAACCTGAGTTTAATTTTACAACATTGCAATAAAATAAGTAATTATATCTGATTTACTTAAAATGTAAATTATTCTCTCAATTAAAAATTATGGAGCAGTCATTCCATAAATGTACGAGTATGCTAAATTATTGGATACTTTATACTTATCATGTTTAACCAAATTGACAGTTACTTGTTGGTCGTCAAAAATCATAACATGTAGGCAATAAATTCATGACTGATTTAAATCCCGTGGGAGCGCTAGCTATGAACAAATTAAGGTCAATGTCATGGAGCAAAAACCATTATTCGAATCCAATTGATGAAACAAACATTACGCAGAGTGCTTGAGAAATATAACGAATCAGATTGTATGCAAAATACACCAAAAAATAAAAGGATTTGACGCTTGTAAGATAAAAATTATAGGTTATATAATTACATTTCATTCATAATTTTATTAGAACGATAAATCAAACAAATGCCGCTTTTAATGTGTTGTGTTAGTTATTGTAAGGAAACCTGTTGATACCTATTCCTATCTTAAATTTGGTTATACACCTATAATACTGAATACAGAATCAATCAGAATTCAAAACTGGAATGTTTTTTGAGATTCAGATGGTGGATTGAACATAATTTAAAGTTAAGCACAAAAATTTATTAACCGTAAAGATGTAATCAAGAAGTTAAAGTAGACAATTGTTTTTGGGCCTACTAGAAACTTTAACGTAACTTAATTTTATTACACATAAAAAAGTTACCAATTTATTATAGTAAACGGCCTAAAGATTTTATGAACTTGTAACCGGAATCATAAAATCTAAAAAAAAAGTTGTTTTGATATTTGTGAATTTGTTAATGTAATATGAAGAAAAATGCGAATAAAGAAAAACGAACTACTAAAATAATTTTCCATCAACCTTAAAGTACTTATAAATTCTGAATATACCTACAACTTTGTTTTATACTATTAATTATTGACCAGTGCGCTATTTTAACTTATAATACCGGTGAAAACTACTAGACAATTGCTTTTAGTTTGTTTTTAGATTATTGTGATATTTATATTTTAATTGTTAATTTCTCAGTATTCCCGTTAGATGCGGTAAAACTAATATTACTATTGTAATCTATTGGTTATAAGGAATAAATCGACATGTGTTTCATTAAGTACGCCTGTTTACGGTAGTGAGCCCGCTCTCAATACAAAAAGAAATTGTCTCTTTTATTTTAATAACAATAACATTTGCAAAAAATACGGTAATAGTCATGTGAAGAAATTGTTTTATAACTCTGCTAGAGGAGAGGATATTCGTTGTAAGATTAAATCATTTACTACCGCATTGACCAAAATCTATAAAAAGCAAATCATCTAAGACAATTTCAATCAATTCCATCGCGAGTTGTGAATTATTCGTCAAAGCACAGCGAGTCATTGGTCAGAAGCGCGCCGACTTTTGATGTGGACCGCTCGTTTCACAACGCGGCCCGTCGCCGGGAACATTCTAATAGGGTTAAGATTTGAAGTCGTCAGGTCAAGAAGGACGTTGCTAGTTTTAGTTGCCGCATTATAATGTTAATTTGAACGTTGTGCTAGAAATCAAGTATTTTGATTTTGTTTATCTTACAATCTATTGTACTTTAAAATATTTATCAGCTTTAAATATTGTATCTCACTTCGGTTATAAAATATAACTTATCATTACCACATGCCACCTGCATAGGACATGATTTAGTTCCCAAGTGTATGTGCAGGCTCACTCTCAAAGTCCGATGGGGCGGTAATTCGATACGACCGGAGAAAGATCAGGCGCAGGACCAACAGATTTACGTGTTTTCCGGGGCTTGGGGGTGAAACATCGCCAACTTCCCGACTCCGGGCTGCTGCTGAGAATTTCTGGACAGAAAAACCCAGTAACTGATTTGGATTTGAACCCCAGACCTCATGATCAGAAATCGGTTTTAAACAGTTCAATAGTAAGGCTGTTGTTATAATGTTTATGTTAAGTTTGAATTATATCTATTAAATTTTATACGTGTTAGAGCCATGCTGCAGCTATATTAATAGTATAGTTGTAGCACGAATGGGTCGGCTCGACCAGGGAAGGACCACGCTCTCAAAGAATACCAGCGTGAAATAGCAGCTTAATTCTGCTGTGTTTCGTATGGTGAGTGTAGAGAACTGGAGACCCTTTTTACTGAAGAAGAGGCATTCTATCTTTGTCCTCACAGGTGACAACGTATCTGCATTTTAATTCGCAAACGAGGATAGATATAGATGTCTATGGGCCACAGCAACCACTTACCATCAGGTGGACTGTGTGCTCGTTTGTCACCCTTATTCTATAAAAAAATATCTCGTTTTCTATAACGATCAATTTATTCTTGATATTATTAGATAAATAAAAGACGAATTAATGGTATGCCGTCTAAGATCATGTTGTTCTTATGAAATACGGAATATTCGAATTATTACTTATCGTTTTAGTTGAATCACGAAAATATAGAATGTAAAACCTACGTCGCTTTAGAGTCGCCTCCGAAAAATCCCATTCGTAATCAACTAATCATCTCCTTGTTGCAGCAACCGCGGCTTCAAAGGGACCATTAATAATGAATTTGGGCAGTAAATCGCCTTTTATACGACGAAGGGATTTAGCAAATTCGCCGCATACGGCCACGTGTGCGCCATTAGGCTAATGGGGGACCCTGGAATCTTTCTCATCCAGTTGAACTGCGCTTCAGTACGTAGAGAATTAATGTTCGTATAGCCGACGAATTTTCTGCTAGGGTTTAGATTTAGACGTGCATTATTTTAATTTGAGCCATCTATCTATATATTACAATGAAACTGTGTTTGAAAAAATGAACTAAATAGTAGAGTAAAAAACTAAGTCTTGTCATTCACCTGGATCACCACTAGCTTCTTATCTGTTATCGGTAAGTAATGTCGCATTCAACACTTAGTTCCGCTCTGAAGTAAGGGAGCCAGTTTAATTGCAAACTATAAGGAATTTCCTCATAGTCCTAAAGTGCGACAGCAAATCTTTATCCTTTTTTGTTTGAAGTGGGTTCCCTGGGCTTCCGAGCCCCTCAGATGGGCTGTTGGACCGTTTGTATAGTGTTTGTTATATTACAAAAAAAAACTTACTTTATATCATAAAAAAACTGTGCTTTCATTTTATTTCTTTAAAAAAAAACCAATAGGTTTCTGTTAATAAACTAAAAGTATAGAGTTTGAGTGAAATGTAACGATTGTCTACTTAACTCAGTAGGCAATTGTTGACTTTCACTCACTAGACAGAAATTTATAAATCTAGTATAAACATGAATGTTGTTTGCGTTCCTAATTCATAATATAATTTTTACCACATTACGATGAAACTGGTGAGTTTTGGTTCGCGCGCACGCGTGCGTTTCGTATTTTTTTAATTTGTTTTTTATACGTTCTTTTACCATACATCTGATTAAAATGAAACTTTGGTGATCTGTGCTTGCGCCCGCGAATGCATGTTTTAATTTTTTGATTTCAAGGAACCCAATTAAATACGGATTTCAAGCAGTTCGCTTAATTAAAGTCGAAACTATATATATCATAATGCCACTAATTCCATGCATACGAAGTTGTCGCATACTAGGTAAAGCATTAGTGTTTCATCTAAAATCAATAAAATATAATATTTTGGTAAAACTTTGAAAATTAACCAGAGTTCTAAATACAACAAGTTAAAAATAATCGAAACTATTAGAGCATCGGCTCCAAGTTTTCTTGTAGGAATAATACAAAGTCGTATGAGAAATTAACTGTCGTATGAGACATTAAGATGTAGAAAAATAATTAGTGTCATGCTTCGGTGTGATCGACGCCTTCATCAAGTTTAATTCTTATTACAGAAGTCAAGATTTAATGCGTCGCTGGCGTTGAGTGTGAGAAGCGGATGTAGGATGTTACCAAGGACGTGCGATTATACTCTCGTTGTTTTGTCACGAGCTCGCAACATGTGCTTCAGTCACATGAGTAAATACTTCAGTCGTTACTTCGCTATGTTCGCAGAGTTTTTATTCGTCCCGGTGTGATACAGTACCAGTTGGAGTCTTATTTATGGCAGATGACGTGTTGAGATTTCCCAAGTTCTTTCTCAATTTAAATTTCGTTGATACTATCGATTGATTGATATAATCGAGTACAATCGTTGATACTATTGATTGATTGATATAATCGAGTACAATATTATTTATATACATTTACTATTATCCCCATTAGCAACAGCACTTTGACAAACCTTTGCTAAGCATACCTTACCAATATATGAAAAATATTCCTAACATAAGAAACGGGAACATCATATTAATAAAATGTGAAACATTCCAATAGCATGTTTGCAAAATATTAGCCAATCCCAAAATATCTGTGTTTGTATCGAAGAAACTAACTGATTTAATATAAATATTTAACAAAATTTTAAACGCGTGCCTCAATAACCTTTTTGAATAAGCTTTTAAAGCTATTACAAAATGATTTGTCAGATTTAGAAGGCATTGAAAGAAGACAGCTTTTAAAAGTATATACTCGTATATCCATCCGGACGAACAAAATTTTGCAACAACAAATTTTACTAAGTAATAGAACATACCAAAGTAACAATCATCACGAGCTCTATCACTACAGTTCATCACTAGTCCTCCACTGAAAATAGCCTCCCCCATAGATTCGCACAAATTACGATCCTAAGCCGCCTTTCTTCCCCATCGGTTATCGGTTCATTGAGTTATATGGCCGACTTGCCACTTCAGCTCCCTGATCCACTAGGCTATGTCAGTTACTCATATTCTTCTCGAATATTCTCGTTACGGATTTAATCCTGCAGAGAAATATCAAGTAGCCCTTTCTATCGCAAGCTGAGAAATTTTGAGCTTCCTCATACGGCCAGTAGTTAAGTACTACGTTTTAATTTATATTTAACGAGCTTTTCCCCGCGACTTCGCTCGTGTGGATTTTTTCTTTGCGCGGGACTCTAAAATAAATGTAGCCTTAGTTACTCTTTATAACATCAGCTATCTGCCAGTGAAAGTCCCATACAAATCGGTTAACAGGTTTATCGGTCAGAGTATAAATTACAATTATAGGCACTTAATAATTAAAAACCAGGACCACTTATTTATTTGATCAATTAAGTGAATCCGTGACTGTCTATAGAGTTACGGAAAAATCTGCCCTTGACAAATGTTCCTGAACAGTTGCGCAAAATACAGCCGACGGTATAAATAAATCGGTTACACCAATAATAGTGGCAGCGCGTGTCGCCGTTAATTCATTTAGGGGTGACGTCTAGTTGCCGAATGCGGCGAAATTAGATTTCCATCGCTGATGATGGATCGACGGAGGTGCGGTGCCGACTCGCTCCAAATCAGTGGGATAGGAACTGCAACGTTAACTCTCGTAAAACGCTATTCCAATATATTATACGGACATTCAGTTAAAGACTACAACCAGGTTTATTGAATTTATCGTCCGTAATGCAGAGAATTTTGGGAAAATATTTGTTTTGTTCAAGTATAATTTACGAAGTAGATTTAGTCGGCGATAGACAAGATAGGTGCTACATCTCTAGCTCAATGAAAAAAAATCGCCCAAAGTACACAACAAACCACCATCCTGTTAAAAACACACAGAATGAAGTCCAACTTTTCTTATAATCACTAATTAGAGACTTTTAAAAAGGCCAGGTCAAGAGTATCCTAAACCGTAGAGCATGTATGAAGGGAATAATGAAAGTGGACGAAGCAAAACAAGTATGTAAGGATCGTAGCAAGTGGAAAGAACTGGTCTCTGCCTACCCCTACGGGAAAGAGGCGTGATTATATGTATGTATGTAGGTATGTTAGAGACTTGGGGTAAAGTTTTACGCGGAGATATATTGAGTTTGAACTTTAAAATATCGAACTCATTTCTACGACTCCCAAATAAAAAGTAAATAAGGATCAATTAAAGCTTTTACAAGATGTTTTGAAAGTTTAAGCTTGAATAGGTGATGCAAACTATATCTAGCACAAAGCTCCATTTTATTTTTATCACACTCCATCTTCTTAGAAATCATCAACTACAACAACTTCGAAGTTAACTGAATTAACACAGGCATAACACTTTATCAAGAGATGTTGTAATTTTCTTCAATCCAGCTTCAATCCCAAATTCACTACTTGGTGGGACTCACATAACAGCTCTTTTATCTATTCTGTGGTGGGACCACAAAACCATATAAGTTTACATGTAGAAGAAAAATCGAACGGCCATTAGACTGTTCCTTTGTTATTTTAACGCCGTTAGAAATTGTCTATTCTATTTTCAGATGACACATCGTTTCTTATTCTGTACGTAGTACTATTGATAATGTTATGCAGAATAACAAAGACAGAGACGATAAGAAAGATATCGTTTTGATAATGAAAGTTACATAAGTAATAAGTACACGAATTTGGTAAACAAATTTTTTATAATAATATCTAATAATTTATTGTCCTCTTGAAATTGGACAATCCTCTGTTTATCTCAAAGTCCTTAAGACTAAGCAATGGTTGTAAACATAACCAAAATATCATGATATGGAAAAGATAACTTTTCCATATCATGATATTTTTCAAATCTACGTAGGTAATATCCCGTTTTCGAAAAGGTAATGCAGCATTAATGTGGTTGCAGTATGAATGGGTCAGCTGGACTGGGGTAGTACCACCCTCCCACAAAATACCATCGTGAAATAGCAGCAACAAACGCATGACAAACAATTATTTGTAGGACTTGTTTGGGTGTACTTCTTTTGAGAGAGATACAAACAGACAAATACTTATCAAGGCTGCGAATAATTTTAGTAAATATTTTCCAATATATAAATTAACTCTCCTTGATTACTATCTTATTTAACGATCCCCACAAAGCTCTCGAGGATTATAACAAAGGAAACAAAACAAAATCACAAAGATACAGATTACAGAGGGCAATTAATATCGCAGCAGTACGAACGTAATCCAGGTTGCCAATAATTTCTCCGGACGAAGCCGAGACATCTGATCCCGGGAGGTAATCGGATTTGCCTGATCGAGTACCGGCTGTTATTGAATTTACCATTATTTCGCTGCATACAAGACGCTTATCGACATTGATTTTTAATGGAATTCTGTATGGAGCTATGTTGTTAGTATTTTTTGTTTCTTATTATATATTTTTAAATTTTCGTTCGGGCTACGAACGAAAATTAAGCTAAGGAACATTACTTTCTAGTATTTTAGAGTAAAATAACAACAAATGTATAAATTTTTCATATACAATGAAGTAAGGCAGCGGGTTTATTTTTTCATTACTTATTATAAGCCAGTATTTTATCACTAATTAGTTAGTAAGCGGTGATGAAGCCCTAGATGGTAAATAACATTTTTTTTTAGCGAAACAGAGCCTATTTATACAAACTACGTCTTACAACTTTATGCAATACCAAAGTAATCGGTAAAGTCAAAGATATGATCTATATATTACCTATGTATATACCATAAAGTAGTATTCGTTTAAACCAGCGTTTTAATGGTTTCCTGGTGCAGGTATCTCAATACTAAAAAGGAGATCTCTACACTCATGTTATTTGTATTGTAATTGTAAACTTATTGAGACTAAATAAAAAAAATTCTATTTTTAATGTTTCTAGAAGTAGTTCATTGAGAAATATAAAACATTTGTACTTCAATTTTCCATCTAATAAACAATAGAAGTCCGCCTATAGGCATAGACCATAATTGCAAGTTAAGATAATCTTACTTTAGTAGTTTCAGAAGTTACAACAGAAAATGTTTTCGTTTTGGGATAGACGGAAAGGAAAATTTTCAATAACATATTATTGAAATTAAATTTGACGTCGATACATATATTTATACACATGTAAACAAAATTTGTCTGTCTGTAATATTGTAATTACTGCCTCGGGGGTTATTTGTTATTTTTTAAATTTTTGTCTGTCTGTCTGTCTGTCTATCTGCCCGGCTAATCTTTGGAACGACTGAACCTCTTATGATGAAACTTTACGAACATAAAAATAATAACGCCAGGATTTTTTTAATATTTTATCTGAAAATCAAAGTTAGAAAAAAACCACGCGTGCAGTTCACAGTTCAATGAAATAAAATAAAAATGTTTCACGGCAAATGGTTTATTTAATATGATAATTTTCAACCGCAAGTTCGGCATAAAATCTATACTAATGTATATATAATAAAGCGGAAGAGTTTTTTTTTTGTTATTTTGTTTGTTCAAACGCGCTAATCTCTGGAACTACCAGTCCGATTTGAAAAATTCTTTTTGTATATTACAGCCAGATTCATGTGAAATATCTAGCATTAAGCTATATCACTCAGCTAGCCTTAAATATGGATATTTGTTAAGCAAGTCAGAAGAAAAAGCACTCCCAAAATGATTTATCCGCGTACGCTGGTGTTATCGTTAGGGATACGTAAATACAATGTTCTAGAAAAATATAGATCTTTACTCCATCTAAAAACGTATATTTCTTATACATAAGCCATAATTAGGTATTTTGTGACAAAAAAATATTGAAAATTTAAAAGTGATTTATGAGCGTTATTATTAGGCATGGCCTATTTATCCTTACGAACGAAAGTTACTTCATCATCAAGACAATTTTATGAAGATAAACTTTGTTCTTTATACCATGTTATTTGGACGCATAGTTTAAGAGATAATATAAAATTAAAATAATTCAATACTTGGCAGGGCACGCGAACGACACATAAACCCTAGCCGCCCGGTGAGAACTTCGAGAACTGCCCAACCGGGAGGGGGAGGGAAAGTGGATAAAACTTAACTTCGCTCTACATCATACATAATATGCCGACAGATTAAAGTACTCCATTAATTATGCCAATTTTTCCATCCATTGCTATCAAATAAAATATTTAATTGCAATTATAAAATACTTGAACTAGATGTCATGTTATGTCGCACACCTCCGACACGTGATGACGCGGGTGAAACCGCGAGGCACAGCTAGTGTAAGATAAAAGTTAAGTCAAAAGAATATTTTCTTTCGAATAAAATGGCTTTGTAATAACGCTATCTACTTCCCTCCATAGGTAAATTTATCGAATCTCAAGGTAGTACGTAAAATAGACGCTAGATGGCCTAGACAATTAATTTAATATAATATTCTATCTCATTCTCTCTCAAGAAGCCGTAGCAGGTCGGTAATTATAAATATAATAAAATGTAAAAGAACTTTATATGATATTTGAAAGATGTAGTATTGTTAATTTAAGAATTGAAAAGATAAGCCAGTAGATAAAATTTAATTAATAATTATTTGCACATATTATTACAATTAAATAAATCAGAAGCAGTAAATTTCGTAAAAAGTCTTTGGCAACAATATTTTCACAGCTATAAGGAAATTTTTAAATTTCAATTTTCTTAATCCACTGGTAAAACGGTGTAAATCAACAATCAGATGGAGGTCGAGTGTTCTCAAAGGGCGTTAGGGCGGACGCGTGCCGAGTCGAAGGGTCCGCGAGTGCCACTAGGGCCCACAAGAGCGCGGATGGGATCGCGGCGGATTAGTGTTATGATGTTATTGTCCCGGCCTGGTATTGTGTGGGGTGGTGTTTTGCCCTTTTTATGTTACGCCGTTTGATAATTGGGCGCTCTGTTCCCGAGTCTTTTGTTGATTAGTCGGGGAATTTTTGATTGTACGATTTCCGTTCCCATTTGTATTTGTAATTAAAGATTTTATTTGTTTTTTTTTTCTGTTACAATGTAAATTATTAATACACACATATAAGGAAAGTTGGAGCCTGTAACATGTGATCTTGTATTGATCGATTTGTTAGGGAGGTAACGAGACAACCAGTTCATGTACAAGTAGCAGACAAAAGTCATAATACATTAATGCGAGCTGTTAGCTATCTGTCATGAAACTGCAATAAATACGTACCTATTTTCCTATGTACCTGATTAATTTCACAAAAAAAAAATATAAAAACTAAAAAAAAAACTATTTTATTTTTACATAATACAATTTCGACATATTTCATATATTTAGGAATAGGTAAGCTTATTTAAAGAAAAGAGATATCTAATGTTTATAATAGCATTTCATTTATAATCAACTTCAAAAAGGAGGTTCTCAATTCGAGTGTATGTTTTTTTGTATGTAGATATGTTACGCGATATCTGCACAGATTGTGAACCGATCTTAATGATTCTTCTTATATTAATTAGGTCTTACCTCAAGAGTGGTCCCCTTAAATTTAAAATAAAAATTCCGCCCCCAAAAGTGGAAAATAGCGGAAAAAGTTTTATATTGACCTTTGGTTAAGGAATTTCATATGATATCTTTGCCTATTGAGAACCGATTGTAATGATTCTTTTTTTATTAAATAGTTTATAATTCAAGGGTGGTCCAATATTAATTTGGAGAAAAAATTTCACCCCTGAGGGTAGCAAATAGATAACTTCTTTTTTAGCAATTTGAAGTGGGTTTTTACTTTTTGTCAAAGTTATATTTAATTGTATAATGTGTACATCGCAAAATTTCCTATAACCCTTGTAAATATTGTGTTATCCTTTTTTCAAATTACAACACCGACAACGATACTTATAAATTAAAAAAAATATTATGTAAATATGTCCTTGTGAGTGTGTGTGCGTAATTGTACTGGCTCTCTCTAACTTTCAGACGGGAACGCAGTAGTGCAACCACTGCTATTTGTCGGCAGAATAAAGCCGCGTCTCCACCAAAGTTTTGTTGATAACACAACAGTTGCCAACAAAACTTGTTTCCATTTTCGGCGGCAACATTAAAGGAATACGCTTGTTGCCAAAATTTGTTCCCTCGGTGGAGACGCTTGTTGGAAACAGTTGGAAACATAACTGTTGTCAACATTTTTGGTGGAGACGCGGCTTAAGGTAAGCGGGCTATACCTAACATTTTCCTCTCGTTATTCAAAGGGTTTTTGAAGGAGTTAAGAGTCTCTCAACAGCTCCAAAGCGAGTTGTAGTCACATGTCCTTTGAACTATTTTTCTATTATTTACTTCTTTAATTTTATTATTAGGTACTTAGATTAAATCGGTCTAAGTGGCGTGCCTTGGGAGAGGCCTATGTCCAGCTGCAGACTGCCGCAGGATGATGAGGATGATGAGATTAGATCGAACCTATTTTTTTTAAGCTAAGACAGACTCCAACAAGAAACAATGAACAAATGTAATTACTAAAATATAACTGTAATAAATAACTGTTAATGGTGAGTACCTATACTGAGACAAAATATTTAATTTAACAGCCTTTTAGAAAATAATGGTAAAATTTGAATCGTATTTCATATGTCATGTTGTATGACTTGAAACTACTACCGAAAATGAGCTATTTTAACACACATAAGTTACAATAATTACGTTAAGTGTTAACACTTTTAGATTTTATTTTAATTTAACTTAATAATATTTAATGATAATACTGCATATTTTAATTTAATTAAATTTAATAATGATATTTAATGGCAGAACTTAACTATCTATCTATATATATAAAAAATAATACACTACTAAATTCACATTTTTGTTTTTTAGTATAGCAGTAACATGTTTTAGGGTTCTGTAGCCAAATGGCAAAAAACGGAACCCTTATGGTCATTTGTTCAGTGGTAGAGCCACGTGGCGGCTTTTGCTGTCGCACGGATGGGCCGGCTCGAACCGGGGTGGTATCACGATCTCACAGAATACCAGCGTGAAGTAGAGGTTTACCTACCTCTGCGTTTCGCTTGGTTTTGATTATACTCACCTCACGATTATACTCACCAAGCGATATTTTTACTGTGTGACAATACTTATGACCTGACTAGGTATATATATAAATATCTTATACCGATATTAATCTTACGTAAAAGAGATAGAAAGTCGACAATATGTTTCTTAAACCTATAGAAATTCGACAGATTTCGTATTATACTAGTAATTTTTTCATGTCATTTGTTATAGTAACTAGACCTTTTCTATAATCTGAGGAACTAAAGTTATCTAGAATAAATTATAATAACTTATGTTAATGACGCAATCAAAGCAAAAAATATTTTTAAAATCTCTTAAAGAATTTCATAACAGAAACAACAATTGCCTCATCGACTCGTATAAAGCAAATTGAGAATTAATATTCGACTGCATATCGATACAGCGTTCCTTTGTTGGTTAATGCAGATGCAACGTAAGGAAGCCTTTGATCAATCAGAAGTCACTTCGGCGAAATTTCACTTCTTGGGTTCGTTTTAGAAAATCAATGAACGTACGTATGCTAGTTTTCATTTTTGATATAATACCGTTCATGTTAAACCGTATTTTGCTCTGTTAGTTTGCTATTAAATAAAGTATTATTAATATAAAACGATTTATTTTTATTTTTTTTAACAATGAACCATAAATAATAACGTTAAGTGGCAGAGTATGATCATATCGTCCCGTGGGTGTCGTAAGAGGCGACAAAGTGAAACAAACCAGGAGCTGATGGGCTTGATGGGATGCAGCGTCTTCATAATAACAACTTAAATATTTAAAAAAATACTGCGTTTGCCAACGCTCCAGCTACGTGTGCTAACTATGGCAAATATCTCGCCCTTATGGGGCAGTCTATGAGGGAAGCATGTGTTCAGCAGTGGATTTGACAGGTTGCAACGTTAAAACGTAAAATATACCTTACTAGAACTTGGGAAATTTAAAAATTGATTAATACAAATTAATACAATGGGTACAAATTTAATTAGGTTCAGCAACTTTTATACTATACCAAAATCCACCATGAATTAGATATATATTATTGAACAAAAGTTTTACAAAATGTCTCTCCAGAAGAAAACTTCTCGTTGCAAAAGATATAGGTATTATTTTAAAGAATAATAATCGATAGAGACATAATATATCACGCTACAGCTATATTGTGATTGTAGCACGAATGGGTCCGCACCACTGGGTGAGGACCACGCTCTCGCAGAACACCAGCGTAAAATAACAGCATAATGCTGCTGTGCTGTGTTTCGTATGGTCATCGTAGAGAACAGGAGAACCTTTCACTGGAAACGAGGCATTTCATCTTAGTCCTCGGGGGTGACAACGTATCTGCATTTTGATTCTTAATCGAGGGTAGATGGAGATAATTTTTTTATAGGATAGGGTGACTAACGAGCACACAGTCCACCTGATGGTAAGTGGTTCCTGTGGCCCATAGACATCTACATCTATCCTCAATAAAGACTCAAAATGCAGATGCGTTGTCACCCGTGAGGACTAAGATGGAATGCCTCTTTTCCAGTAAAAAGGGTATCCGGTTTTCTACACTCACCATACGAAACACAGCAGTGTTAAGCTGCTATTATACGCTGGTATTCTGTGAGAGCGTGGTCCTTCCCGGTCGAGCGTATCCATTCGTGCTACAACTATACTACTAATATAGCTGCAGCATGGCTCTACCACATATAAAATACCACGTATATAATGTGTGAGCCACAACATTTATTTACGATCTGGAGGACTGTGTACTCACGTTTCACTGGCAAATGAGCTAGTAGCTTGTCCGGTATAGTACTAATGTTGTTAATTCGATCTATCTGTTGTTATGCGAAAGATCTAGTCTTAGAAGAAGTAAAAGTTAAACTTAGAAGTTTGATCTTAGCTTCTAATATGGTTATTGCGAAGAAAAAAATCCTTCTATTATTTTTTTTATAGTATAAGGGTGACAAACGAGCACACAGTCCACCTGATGGTAAGTGGTTGCTGCGGCCCATAGACATCTACATCTATCCTCTGTTACAAATCAAAATGTAGATGCGTTGTCACCCGTGAGGACTAAGATGGAATGCCTCATTTCCAGTAAAAAGGGCCTCCGGCCACCTGCACTCACCAAGCGTAACGCAGAGGTAAACCTCTACTTCACGCTGGTTTTCTGTGAGGTCGTGGTACTACCCCGGTTCGAGCCGGCCCATCCGTGCGACAGCAAAAGCTGCCGCGTGGCTCTACCACTGTTACAATTATATTTTATAGAACTGAAAATGATATTTAATAAATGTTATTTTCAGTTTCACGCTTTGTGACAATAACACATTTCGCAGTACAGAAGGTATTCCATATGCATAACCTCTTACGGAGAGTTCGGCACTGACTAGGTTGAGGAAGTTTGACCAAAAAGAATAATGCAAACTCATTTTCGTGACTGGTAGAACATGCTACAAAGTATTAGACTATTTAGTCTACTACGAGTATGAGGTCAACTGTCAACGGTGGATACTAAGGGAACAATAAAATGTCTTCTTTTCAGTCTTCTAAAATATAAAATTTTTAATTTGTTTGTTCGTATTTTATGCGCCGTTCATCAGATTGCATTAAAACTTTGTCAACTTATTGCTGGCATTTCCGCGAAGGTTATAGGCATAGTACAATTAACTTACAGTAGATGGCGCGCGTATCGTACCGACAAAGAGCAATGGCAGAAAAATAGTTGACAAAAATTATAGCGTCTAGAAATAAGTTATATGTAAAATGAGTTTTATTATTTTTCTATGATTTTTCAAATAAAAATGTATTTTAATTAAAGCCACAGAAAAATACAAGCATTTTTGGGAATATCAAATGATTGAAATCATTTTACTCTATTCAAATGTTGCCATTTAGTATATTCCTACTATTTTCGTATACACTTTGTAACACTACCAACACAACACACAAATATTTTTATATTAAGTTATTATTAGTTATAGCTGTACTATCAGTAATAACAAAAATAAAAGTAATATGGCTGAGAATAAGTCTCTTACAAAGAATTTCCTACAAAATACATTATCTCAATCATAGTACTATGTAATAATTCCATTTAATGTTATGCCAACACTATCTAAAATAAAATGTCATTGTTTTTTTACTGGCTTTACGGCTCTGGGTTCTAGCCCTTCTGAGAATGTCACTATGGTACAAAAGCCCTAGAGCCATGCCAGAAATATACATTTATAGTATGCAAATATATAATAGAGATACAATAATCTAAAAACTCTCTATTATGTATTATGTATTAAGCTAACATCAAACAACCACAGGAAGCATGACTTTTTCCAAGTGACATAGGACATAACCTAAAAAGGTTCAGATGTAAATATCTTTTTTTTGACGCCTTCTCAGTACAAAATTCTTTGACAGAGTTATTAAGGGGCTACTCCATGCGAACGACCTTGAGCATTTGACCTAAGCGTAGCTGTAGCGAGCGGCTCGCCGGAAGAAATATGTAAGACGCCACCTATTGTACGAAAGTAGTATTATTTTTTCAACATCAATAAACTATTTTATGGAAATACACATAGCGTACAAAGATAAATGTATTTTAATTTTTTTATTCTGTATATATTAGTTGCATTATATTAGAATTATGTATTTTCATATATTATCTAATTATGAAATTTTATAATTAATTATATATTAAAACTGAAGCATTGAAAATTGTGAGTTTAAAAGATACCTATTCACTATAGGTAAATAAATAGATAGCTCGGCTTTTGTACAAATATTTGGTGCAATAAAAAATAAATAAATAAATAGGATGTTTCGCATATGTGTTTTTGATTATTGTTAATTTTTACGTGTCGCGTATTGAAAAGTTACCTACTAATTTTTGAACTGAGCACCTTGTAACTTAGCCTGCTTATTACTTATGCTAGCAGATATTATCCTCACCCCAATGATTGATGAGGATGAAAATCAATTTTATTTCTACATACGTAATTATATTTATTTATACATAAGGATAACTTTAATAAAGGTAATACAAAAATCAACAAGAAGTATAAGGGTTCAATCTTTCAATTTCAGTTGTAAAAAAACGTTACCCCCACACTAGGATTTTCTCCTGTGTCGTGGAGGCAGTTTACAAACATAAATATTGCACAAAGACAAACATCCAGACCCGGAACAATTATTTGTAGGCCATACAAATACTTGTTCCATGCGGGATTCGAACCCGCGGCCCCCAGCGCAACAACTGATTGCTAAGCCACTGCGCCACCATGAAGCTAATACAAAGACTAACTTTGTATTTGCTTCATGGTCGCCGGGTTATAGCTAAAGTGACCATACGTCCCGTTTTGAACGGGACTGTCCCTTTTCTCGGTCTCCTGTCCCATTGTCCCCAAACAAAGCTCCGGGACACAAAATTGTCCCGTAACTCGTTGGATGGAAGTATTCAAAGTCAACAATCTTCAACATAGTTTTTTTTAATCGAATATATTTTATGTCTACCTGGTACGAATGCTCCGGTAGAAAGAGTATTTTTTTATTTTGCATAAATTGTGGACGTCTGAAAGAAACACTTACGGTTCCAGAGTTCTAAAGGCGATGTTGTTAACAAAGATAACAATAAAAAACTTGAGCAGAATTTTATTCTTATTTAAAATCATCACCAACTTTATTAAAGCAAATTTAATCCACTGACAAATGTAATTAATAATTAAAAAAAATATGTTGCATTTAATAATTACCGTCTATACCGAATATAATTTTATAGTGAACACTAATTGTATAAAGTTATAGTTTTTAGAGTAGAAATAAACCCATGTCCTGTAATGAGTTAAAAAATAAATGGTCAGTTTAGTCTTTTTAGTTAAATTTAGTTTTAAAAATTTTTAGTTAATAGTAAAAAGTAGGTATATTAGTACCTACTTAGATACTTTTTACCGAATTATAAGTATAGAACACCTTATGTACTCAATTATTTTTTGAAAAAGAAGAAAAAACAAGCAATAAATAATATACTATATTTTAGCAATAAACTATAACTTAGTAATACTAATTATAACTTAGAACATAAATGAAAAACTCATAACTGACTTTTTGGCCCGACCCAGGATTCGAACCCGGGACCTCATGATCAGCAGTCGCACTACTACAACCACTAGACCAACGAGGCAGCACTATACCTGATAAGATATTGTGGTTGGGTGATAATATTGAATTAGCCTTTTATAGCGTAAATTATAATATTTGTCGAAATTTTAATTATGGATTCGAACCTTACATGCTAATGGTGCTTCATTTTTTTATTTGCATTTACTTCAAAGAAAATACACGCAAAAAGCTTCATCGCGCAGTAAAAAGCACAACAAATATATGTATAACTAATACGAAAAATTATACCCAAAACAAACAAATAATACTACCTATAAATAACCTAATAAGTAATAATATTATCGACTCATATGACGTGGCGTATGCGTTGGTCGACGCTCTAACGACACGGGCTTCACGTCGAAGAGCTCAGCGCTCACTGACTTCAACAAGCCCGTGATAGGGATATTCGATATACATCGATGCATCGAATTCACTCGATGTTTACAATACGATGCATCGAATCGATCCGATGTTTTGGAAAGCTATTGATATACTCGATGTATCGATGTATTTTCATAAAACATCGAATCAATGATAACCAGTCATTTGTAAACAGGTATACTTATCTATCACTATTAATATTATAACTTCTAAATCAGAAAAACTAAAACATGCTCTGATTTAGAAGTTATAATATCTAAACCTGTTGGTGGCGCTAGTTGGCGGCTGTCAGTCCCTTAGCGGAATCAAGAAATTGAGATTGGCTGGTTGTATATTAAAGAAAATCGTCTGGTCTGTCTCGGTCTTAAGGCGACTTCTCACTTTCGTGCCGCAGGGCAATCTAGGACGAACAGCGATGTACGTCTCGCTGGACACACGCGTTGAGAATGGCGCTAGTTTTATCAAAATATAAATGAATCGGTAAATATAGCCTTGGCTCTTTTTATATAGAATAAAGGTGACAAATGAGCACAGTCCGCCTGACGTTAAGTTGATACTGTGGCCCATAGACACCCATATTTCTTGATAATGGCATTGGCCGTTAGTTTGGACATTGCGAAGGCCTTCGATCGGGTTTGGCACAAAGCGCTTCTTTCGAAGCTCCCTTCCTATGGGCTTCCCGAGAAATTATGCAATTTGATCACCTGCTTTCTTGCAGATCGGAGCATCAAGGTCGTTGTAGACGGTTCATGCTCCGACTACAAGCCTATTAACGCTGGTGTTCCACAAGGCTGCGTGCTATCACCAACGCTGTTTCTTCTGCATATCAATGATATGTTGCAAGCCGGTAGCATTCATTGCTATGCGGATGACAGCACTGGTGATGCTCTATACACCGGCCGTGCCAACATTTCTCGAGAAAACGTCACCGAGTACCGGAACAAACTTGTGTCTGAAGTCGAGTCTTTGCTGGACAAAGTCTCGGATTGGGATCGACTAAATCTAGTCCAGTTTAATCCTCAGGAGACACAAGTTTGCGCGTTTACCGCTAAAAAGAACCCCTTTGTCGTATCTCTTCAGTTTCAAGGTACTCCCCTTGTTGCCTCAGCCAGTATCGGAATCCTCGGCGTCGACATATCGAGTAACGTGCAGTTTCGTGGTCACTTGGAAGAGAAGGCCAAATTGGCCTCTAAAAAGCTTGGCGTGCTCAGCAGAGCGGGACAGTATTTCATGCCGGCTCAACGCCTGCAACTTTACAAGGCGCAGGTTCGGCCTCACATGGAATACTGTTCCCATCTCTGGGCTGGGGCTCCCCGGTGCCAGCTCCTTCCACTTGACCGCATCCAGCGCAGAGCGGCTCGAATCGTCGACGACCGAGTCCTTTCCGATCGGCTCGACTCATTGGCACTGCGAAGAGATGTTGCATCCCTTTGCATTTTCTTTCGCATCTACCATGGGGAGTGCTCTGAGGAATTGTTCGGATTAATCCCAGCCGCCAAATTTCACATACGCACATCGCGGCAGAACTCCCGATACCATCCACACCATCTGGATGTCCACCACTGTGCGATTTAGATGTTTTCTTCCTCGCACAACTTCCTTGTGGAATAGTTTACCACCAGCGATTTTTCCGTACCGATACGACTTAGGGACCTTCAAGAAAAGAGCCTACTCCTTTTTAAAAGGCCGGCAACGCATCTGCAATTCCCGTGGTGTTGCGGTTGTTCATGGGCGGCGGTAGTCACTTACCATCAGGAAAGCCGCATGCTCGTTTGCCCCGACTCCTATAAAAAAAACAACTAATTAATTAATAATTACACCCATAACACACGTCTTTAAAAGCTGCAGTATGACTCTACTACGTTTAAAAACGTTACGACGTTCAGATAACGTTCTTTCTGCGGTGCTACCGCAAAAAAAAGACAAAAAGGAGATACTGGGTGAAGAAGCCGCCTCTTTATACACTTCTATCACCAGTGTCCAAATTTCATATGTTTTATTGGTATCCATTATGACGTGTGCTGCATGCGAAAGTCGCTTACGAACTGTTTGAAATTGCCCCATTTGCGTTACACATGTGGCGTGGTAGCTATTATCTAGGGAGCAAGGAAGGTCTTGCACCCATGTCGCTCTGCCGCAGGGCGGACTTTTTTTTTTATACTTCGTTTTGTCGATTGATAATATACTCCAAAATTACTGTATCACAAAAGGAGCAAAACTATTTATATTTATATATATTTTCGATAAGGACTATTTTAATAATTTAAAAGTAATATTTTGCTTAGCTACAACATACGTAGTATTTAAATTAAATTCATTTTAATTGTAAAAACAAAAAATCAAACCGATAATTTTTGCTAGAAGCTGCATAAGATGAAAACAGCTTCTGGTTGTAGTTGAAAGGCTGCTAAATTGTCGCAAGTAAGATTATATATATATAATCTTACTTGCCACAATTTAAATACGTTTTTATAGGTTGACTTGGGACACATTTTTCGTGAATTTTGTTCTAGAGCCGCCATCTATTTAGTAGTAGGTACAATGACTAATGATCATTCATAATAATTTATTTATTCTTTATTGCATTCCTTAATATAAAATAATACAAAGGGCAAACTGAAAATGTGTAGCAGATTAGAATTAAAACAAAATAAAAAATAAATAACTAAGATATATATAAATTTTACTAATATGTAAAATAAATAAATACAAATATAAATAGTACATATAATTGACTGGGAGAGAATGCCTTAAGGCATTTAGTCCGTCATATATACGAATTTTCTTTTGTGCATAAAAGTAAAAAAAAACAATAAATATATAAATATAAATAACTATAAATATATACGTCTGTTAATAATAATATTCTTAAGATTAAGATACTTTGTGTTTCGTGCAATAAAGAATATCTATCTAACTGTCTTACATCCTTGAACACTCACATACACACACTCACACACAAACACACACACAACGCGTGCGGACAAAGACAGTGCCGATGTAAGAGTAGATCATTCAAAATTGTCGATTGTTTGAATGGGGATGTCAGGAAGTTGACTACAGATTTATAATGTAAAGTCATAAAAAGTACTCGATGTTGCAAAAACATCGATGTTTCTAACCGATGCATCGAAATATATCGATGCACAGTCTCGATGCATCACATCGAAGAAAAACATCGATGTATTTTCAAAGTGGACATCCCTAGCCCGTGAGCAGTAAATATGCCCAGATTTTAAAATAATTTCTTAATAAAATCAAATATTGGTCTTTTGAAAAAAAATTTACTATAGAAATGTTCATTAATAAATTGCCTATCCATTGGTGTAAATCGCAAAATAAAATAATACTTACTTTACGAGGAGATGCATGTTATCAATAATAATTTCACATTTATGTGGTTTCGTTGTAAGGAGATTATATTAATATTTATTCCTTTAAAAAAAAATTGGATATAGCTTTTATGGAATCAAGATTATGTAGAAATATAATGTGTTTTTTATTTGTTGATATATCTTTTAAATAAAAAGTAGATAGCTTCTAAAAACCGCCCAAATAACGACTGGCGCGACATTTTGCTCAACCTGCGCCTTAAGGGACTGACGCTTAACATTTTAGGATATTTTTGATATATAGACGCTACCATTTCTTCTCAACTAATTTTATGTATGAAAGTCTGCCATTGCTCTTTATTTGAAAGTTATTTATCATTTAACTTCAATTATTTTATTATCATTCCTAATTAAACAATATAACTCTTCCAAATTTAAGACGTTATTTCCACAACTATTTCTTCTGCGGCAACAACGCGCCGAGTACCAGTTAGTATGAAATAAAAACAGATCTACAAAATGTTAAACAATGAAAAATACTTAATAAACGTTGATAATTTCTACTAACCAATAAAAACTAAATAAATAATTTAAGAATACATTTCTGAGGGCGATTTAGTAGACCATATGCATATATTTATGAACATATTTTAATTACATTACTATAGGATCGCTTGCGCATGCTGACATTATGACAACGAAATATTATCTTAGAGTTAGATCAATATGTGCATAAAACTATTAAAAAGAGTCAATTATAATAACTAATGGCATGATAAATAAGGTAATTTACTACCAATCGACTGTTAAATAAAGTTTAATTTCCATCAATTTCAAAATTTAAGCGTCGGTAAGCTTTTGTGAAATTAATTGCTTTTACACACATTTTATAATAGGCATATTTTGTAAATAAATTATTCAATCGAAGGTTATTCAGTTAATTTAGCGACAGATAAATATTTAACGTTGTAGTGACGAATCCATAAATTTTTATATTCTATCCAAGTTTCTTTCCAATTAAGTATGGGATAGGTCAATATTTCTACTACTGCAATAATTTATGTGTAATAACAATATATATTACGACTATGATTTTATTTTAAATTATAGCCACACTTATAAATTTTCCATTTTTAATACTGGCTAGATACTTGAATAACTAGGTTCTTCGACCCATTGTTTATTTTATATTACTGAACAAAGGTTTTCTCAAAGTTACTCATAATGGGAGAACAGTTTGACGTGTTGGACGGCATAGCTAAATCCATCCTCCATTTAGTTAGTTGTATTGCAAGAGGCGGCTATCGGCAAGTCTAGATCAATAGAGTGCACTATACCATCTCTTCTATGAGTGTAAAACACTAGGACCGAAAACGAGGAGCAGGCAACAGTGAAAAAAATGTATCCATTTTTAGTACCATTCATTCATAGCGTAGGCGGGTAGTAGTAGTTCGAAGTAGGTTAGTCGTAGTTGTTAGTGGCGGTGGAAGAGAATCCACTGCCCTATATCATCCCGTGGGTGTTGTAGGAGGCAACGAGGGAAATTGAAAAAGGAGATAGGCTGCAGCATCTTTCTGATTACAACTCAAAATAACAAAAAGCCGCCAACCAAGTCATGTTCGCCAAATCAAGTTTGTCAAATATGACAAATATCTCACTTATAAGGCAAAGTATGGAGGAGGTCTTGTTCAGCAGTGGAATTTTATTGGCTGTATGACGATGAAGAAGTGAAAAAATCATTTTATTCCTCTATAACTAAAATACTAATAAAATACAATTTTTTGAAATGAATTAGAAAGTTAAAAAATTAAAAAAAATCTGTTGTATAATTAAGTTTTCTTTGTTATATTTATGATTTTATATAAACATGGATATGATCCGTGGTCGGTGGTGGATGGTGGTGGATAAGGGCTTGTTTAAAAAACTCATACTACAGGTAACTTAAGAAAACCGATTACGATTCCCACCGACACCAATCAAGGTGTTGATAGAAATTTAAGTAGAGATTTTCTCGTGCTCGGCATTAATGGAAAACGTCTTTAGGAAAACTAATATTAAAATTATTTCGGACATGTGAAGCCCGGGAACACGGGAACCCAATGTCACGGTATCTTGCCTTTTTTTCTTTTTTTATAGGATAGTGTGACAAACGAGCACATAGTCCACCCTATGGTAAGTGGTTGCTAAGGCCCATAGACATCTACATCTATCCTCAATAAAGAATCAAAATGCAGATGCGTTGTCACCCGTGAGCACTCACGGGTGACAACGTAAGTTGGAATGCCTTTTCTCCAGTAAAACGTTCTCCGGTTCTCTACACTCACCATACGAAAGACAGCAGTATTAAGCTGCTATTTTAGGTTGGTATTCTGTGAGTGTGGTCCTTCCCCGGTCGAGCCGACCCATTCGTGCTACAACTATACAGTTAATATAGCTGCAACATGGCTCTACCACGTGAAAAAGACTTTAAGCCTCTCTCCCTTCTCCTTTGAAATGAGAGAAAGCTTGAACCTTGTCCCAGCCGCGGGACGTAACAAGTTGTTACTTTCCTTTAGATGTGTTCCTATTTTATTTTTATACAAAAATATTTCAGTGAAATTTTTTAATCTTGAAACGATACATTATTACTAATTTATAGCTCTTTGATAATGATATATTGATATGGAATGCTACTTACCTATTTTTTTTACAAGATCTATGATATAAATATTGATAACATAAGAACTTTTAAAGCTTTTGTATGTATCTAGTAGGCACCTACACTGCATTGGCGTTTGTGGTAGGTACCTATAGGTACATTTTAATTTTGATTAGATTTGAATTTTTTTCACTTAGGTACATATACCTACTTGAGATACTTAGTTTAAAGCATTATTCTGTGGTTTAAAGTTTTAAACAATTATTTCTGTTTTAGTTTCCTTTAAGGCGTTACTAAGTATTTTTCTGCCGACTTCCAAAAAGGAGCCGGTACTCAATTCGACTGTATGTTTTTTTTTCGTTTTTTTTTTATGTGTGTTACCTCAGAACTTTTTTCTGGGTGAACCGATTTCGATGATTCTTTTTTTATTTGAAAGCTGGTACTTCTCGTGTGGTCCCATATGAATTTGATCAAGGTCAGACCAATAGTTTTTAAGTTATTCTTAAGTAACTTATATTGAAGTCGGCTGTACAAAATTTTTAATTTTAAATTATTATTTGTACACGACGTCTCGCTTAAAAAAACGTTTTGATAGTTGTAATATTTTGGTTCACAAAATGTGTAAATATGTAGAACGTGCACGTACCAAAATTTACTAAAAAAATATGAGTAACACTTTTTAAAAATGTGTAAAAACAAACATACCTACTATAAAAAAAAGTAACTTTTTATATTCTCCATTGATTTTAAGTCGGATACAAATTTAAATAATAAACATAAACTTAATTCATTTCCATTGAACCAAAGTAAATAACTAACTTACCTTTAGGTGTTACAACTCTAAAAGCGCTATTGGACACCGGTCTTGGTGAACTTTCCCGCAAACCGCCTCCAGGTGAGCTACTGTCGTTCCGTACCATAGAAAAGTCCAAAGGCATTGGCGGCATCGCACTTATTTCCATTGTCAGTAATTTAAAAGAAATATTAAAAAAATAAAAACTGCATCTGTCACTTGGAATGTACGATTTACGCGGCCGAATTTGTATAAGGGCGCGGTGCGTGCGACCGACGCGGACCGCGGGTGTGTATTAAGGCGAGTATCACACTCGGCTACCGTCCATTCGCGTTTCTGGTCGCTAAAGCCGAAAATCTCTAGGATCTTCATAGTGATTTGGACCTTATCGAAGCTACAGTGTGGGCGTGGTTCAACAGGCCCCGCCTCGAGCGTCCCTCGCCGCCATGTGCACGCCGACGGGTGACAATCACTTTGTATAGGTAACAGAATAATACGATTCTTGATAGATTTTATTGTTCCGCCGATGCATTTGTTCGCGAGCAATTTCAGTAAAACTGTTGTATTGGGCTTTTCTTCGTGTTGGGTGCGCCGTGTTAGATTGTATTGGATTATGTTTTGTTATTAAGCGTGGGATAATGATGAAATAAAATTGTTTCTGTGTTTGAGACATTTTAATAAATTTACTAAGAAAATATCTTTGAACCTTAATTATAATTATAATATTTCTTTTAAATACATGAAATATATAAAAAAATGTTTGAATGCAATAAAATGCATTAATTTTAGAAATTTAAATATTTCAAAGAAGTTAATAATTAGCTTAGATAAGTTTATGCCTCGATTTATTATTTTTATTAATATCTATAAATAATTTTTAATAAGGATTAGGTTGCCTATATAAAATTGTCTAGTAATAATTAATCAATTCACAAGTATTTTTTTCTCCCAAGTTGTTTTTCAGCTCGCTGTCCGTAGGTACATATGTGGTACCCATATGCAGTTAGACTATTGTTTATTAAATATTTATAAAATATATAAAATTAATTAACAATAAATAATTTAAATAATGTCCGATTTAATTCACAAATCTCTTCTCTAAAGCAAAGGTTAGATAAAATAATTTATCGTACCTAAAAGATCAATATCTAGACTAAAGTGGCAATTAGTCGACCACATAGTTCGAAGAACCGGAAAACCGATGGTATAAGAAAGGTTCTCGAGTGGCAGCCACGTAGCTACCTACTTACAAGGACAGTGTTGGGGAAACAACCTTAGAACTTTAGATGGAGCGACGTGACGATCTGATGCAATATGCAGGGAGTCAATAGAAATGGGCTCAGGACACTAGACAAGTAAAATGCCATCAAAAACATAACTTGTAAAAAAACCAAGTCTCGCAAATCAGTTCTACCATAAAAAATTGTGAGATCCATAAAATACCAAGTCGGTAAATTTATTCAGCCCCTACTTAAGGGTCCTTCTGTCTCAAGTTATTACGTAATTAGCTAAGCTAACAACATCTTATAGTGACCATATTAATATTAAAAATCTTTTGTTTTAAAGAAATAAATTGACTTGGCAATCGCATAAAAACACAATGTATCTCACAAGTAATATATATTATATTAAATTAGATTGTTTAAAGCACTCAAAATTCAGGCTTCTAGTTTTATCCACAACGAAGCTATAGCACAGATTACTAAATAGTTTACTAGGTGGTCGAAAATGGCCTGAACTGCTTCGAGAAAAGTATGGCGCGGCCGTGTCGCTTTTTTGCTCGACTTGGCGGTGGCACTGCCGTGCCCCCAGATTGTGATGTAGGTACCAGATATCTGATACATGATGTTTTCACTTTCCTTGATTTCTTACAGTCCTTATTTAACACAAAATTAACTTAGTGATGTATAGACCTTGCATATTTTGCTAATATGTTATTAAAATTATGCATAAGTAGGTAACCTACTCCATAAATTAATTGATTTTGTAGTCGATTAACTGGTATATGTTGGTCCCTTAAGGTAGTAGATTCAATTTTCTTCTGTCTTCTTTATAAAAGTCCACCGAACATGGAAAAATCCTGTTGTAGGGAGGATTTGGCATAATCGCCATGAATGGCAGGCAGGATAGACAGAAGACAGAAGACCAAACACTTCGCATTTTCAACGCTGCTTCCCGCCGCAGGTCAGGGTTCTTCGGGTCAGCTTAAACAAGATGTTTATACGTAAGTAGATGTCAATATCCTCAGGATAAATAGGATTGTGGATATTTGCTCTCAAAACCAGACATAAACATACTATATTTTATATATATATATATATATATATATATATATATATATATATATATAGTCCTTCTCATCGATTTCGATGATGGTGACCCTATAAATTAGGATACTCGTATTTCCATAGCAAGAGCCCTGGAATGGCTTGCTATCCCGAACTTGGTCTTAAAAGCTCTTTGACATGCGTGACATAGAGTAACTGTCTAGCTGAGTTGTAGGTGCATGTAGGTATAGGAGGACCTAGGTCTATCTTTGCGCAGTTAGCGTTTTGCCGGCTAAAGTCTACAACACATATACATACATATAATATGAAATACATACATATATAATAATAAATAAGGGCTGGTTCGTTTCTCGCTCAAAGGTTAAATACGGTCATTCAGCAAGGAAACGAAGCCACAATTCTTGGCACGATACTAAGAGGAGTAGGACTGTATAATGATTAAGTTACAGTTATAGTTAAGAATAGTATATATTATTTAAGTAAGTACCAAATATAATAAATTGTTTTGTGTTATTTAGTTATTAATTGGACTAAAGAAGATATTATGTAATAATTATAATTTGTACGTGGTAGAGCCATGCTGTAGCTATATTGTGGTTGCAGTACGAACGGGTCGGCTCGACCGGGGAAGGACCACGCTCTCACAGAATACCAGCGTAAAATAGCAGCTTAATGCTGCTGTGTTTCGTATGGTGAGAGTAGAGAACCGGAGACCCATTTTACTGGAAACGAGGCACTCCGTCCTAGTCCTCAGGGGTGACAACGCAACTGCATTTTGATTCTTGATCGAGGATAGATGTAGATGTTTAGGGACCACAGCATACACTTACCATCAGGTGGACTGTGAGTTCGTTTGTCACCCTTATTCTATAAAAAAAATTGTATTGATATCGTCCCGGAGCTGTCGTAAGAGGCGACAACGGGAACCGAAGCAGGAGCTAAAACTGCGGTGCCAATCCTCCCGCCAAGCATAGCTACTATAGCATTGCATATCCCATTGAAATATCCTCTACGGGGAGACCTATGTTCAGCAGTGGACTTTAGATAGGCGGTAACGGTTTTATCTATAATTTTAAAATAACTATCTCATTAAACTTAAGACGTAAAATCGACCACGATTTAAAATAGTTTAAATTAATATTTAATGACAATACCCACCTACTCAAGTTATAAATAAGTAGAGTAGGTGCTTAGTCTGCATATGTTCAATTACTGGAAACATGCCTCTTGTTCTTGAGATTATGGAGCAGTGTGAGAATTCAAATTATTATATAAAATAAATAATAGCGTACGTGAGGGTAATATAGTCATCCGGTTACTATGGTCACTTTTTATAACACAAAAGCTACAGCCTTGTTTGCATGGCTCTATGATACGATAGCTTTTCATTATTCAATTAAATATTAAATGGTCATAAGGGCGCTGATTTATCGACGCCATTTTGAAAGGTGTTCGATTTCGCGCGGTCAGAGTTGGAAGTATTGCTTATAATTTATTAAAAAGAGCTGTGTTCTGTCAACTTCGTTGTTTTAAGACTCATCATACCGTATTATAGGTAAGTAAATAAATAATTTATCATATTTTTAAATAGTCAAGTGTCCGTAATGGTCTTCTAAATATAGTTTTTTGTTATTCGTAAACAAAGTGAACAAGTACTGCTCTGCTAATATGGCCACCGAAATGACCATATTTACAGATTGAAAATAGTAAAAAAAGTTTTAGGATATTTTTGTTAGGATTATCTAATTAATAAGGCTTAATATTATTTTTTTCAGATTATGGGTCGTTACATTAAGAAAGGATTAAGAGGGAACTGGCGTCAGGAGGATCTCCAAGCAGCTCTTAATGCAGTTGCAGATGGACAGAAGGTAAACACCGCCGCCAAAGAGTTCAAAATGCCAAGGAGAACCCTTAAAAGATACTTAAAAACAAAACAAATTCTAAAGTCTCATCTTGGTCGCAAACCACTTCTCTCTTCTGAACAGGAAAATGAATTGGTAACGCGTATTAAACGATTAGCAAGTGTTGGTTATCCTATAACACCAAAGTTATTGAGGATATCTGTGTATCAATATTGCAAACTCAACAAAATGGCGTGACTGGTTAATAGGATTTATGGAACGTCACGAAGATCTTTCTTTGAGATAAAGTCAAAAGTTAAGTCCTGCTAGGGCACAAAAGCTTAACAAGTTTGTGGTGGATGATTATTTTAAAAAACTCAAGGAAATAATGGAGAAGTTGGCTGTGCAAGATAAACCGGCTCACATTTACAACATTGATGAAAAGGGCTGCCAATTGATGCTTCACAAAAGTCTTCTAGTTTTTGGCACAAAAAGGTGTAAAGCGAGTCCACACACTAGCTTCAGAACATGCTGAAAATGTAACTATTGTTTCCTGTAGAAATGCTATCGGTAACTCCGTACCACCTATGATCCTCTTCAAAGGAAAGAGATTGAAACCAGAATGGGAAGATAATTTACCCCCAGGCTCTTTAGTAGCAATGACTCCAAAAGGCAGTATGAACTCTGAAACCTTTGTGAAATGGATACATCATTTTGCAAAATTCAAGACTCCAGGTCCATGTTTATTGATATTCGATGGATCATCTTGTCACTTAGATTACAATATTGTAGACGTTGCAGATAAACACGATATTACTCTATTATGTCTTCCAAGTAACACAACGCACGAACTGCAACCCACGGAGCATTACTGGGATCAAGAGCTTCAGAAATCTCGGTTCCAGAACAAAGACAAAGCTCTGACAAAACAAAGATTCGGGAGGATATTTACTCCAGTATGGGACAAAGCTCTTACCCCATCTAATATAAAATCCGGATTTGAAGCTACTGGAATCTATCCATTCAACCCAAATAGAATTCCGGAATGTGCTTATGCTCCTAGCATTCCAACTCACTTACCAAAATCAGGTGAACCGGAGATCAATTCTGATGAAAATAATGCAGCAAGCATTATAAATACAGCTTCTGCACTTAATGATGAGAGTTTCAGTTGCAAAGATAACGTCCCTTTAAACTTGTTTCAAAGCAATGAACAACAAAATGTGATTTCATCTTGCATCAGAGATGAACCAGCACCATTGGCTTCCCTGGAAGTCATAGAATTAAAACCCGTGAATGCAACAGTGTTCAATAAACCGGGGCCTTCGAATTCTGTATGCTCTGTTCAGCCTATATCTTCAACTAATGAAGTCGTTGTTCAGCCTATAGTTTCCTCCACGTTATGCAATGTTCTGCAGCCGATATTGTCAACATCTTCCAGCAATATAAATGAAGCGGGCAATGTGTCCTTCACAGATATGATGAAGACACCTGAAAAAAATTCTTCCAATAAGTCACAACGACGCAAAACAGTTAACAGTCTGGCACAGCATTTGACAAGGTCGATGTTCGCTAAGATAAATCCTACAGTAGTAAATACACCATCAAGCACGAAAGCTTCTCATCCAGTGAAGAGACGCAAACAAGCTACCAAGCAAGCCCAATCATGGTATTGCTTCCTCTGTAAGGAAGACACAGTAGCAGACATGAGGCTCTGCAGATGTTGTGGTGTTTATGTACATGAAGAGTGTGTTGGATTAACAGCAGAAGATAAAGAAAGATACATGTGCCCAAAATGTGAGAACTAATTTACGTGGAAAATTCATACTGTTAATATGGACACATAGTGACCATATTTCCAGCATATGCGGTAAATATGGTCACTAACTGTTTTTTTTTAACTTGATTTTTGAAGTGTTCCTATTCTTGCCAAAGTTTGTTTTCTATTTTTTTCTTAATATATTAATAGAATCAGGCGTTACTTTGCGGAAATCCATTATATAAAAGCTTTTACAAAAATTTACTTCGCAAATATCCGCGTTATAAAATAAAATAAAATGATGTGTCTTACCTAGTATGAAGAAGCACCTCCCGCCCTCCCTCAATTGCGTGCACTATCCCCAGCACAGCTACTTCCAACACCACTACACTAGGCAAGACACACCACTGACGATAATACGACACGTGTTTCGCCTCTATACGAGGCATCCTTAGTTATAGTTTAAGATTTTGTGTTTTTGTCTCTGTCCTGCTCCTAGTTTTGGTTTTATAGGGCGGCAAAGCTTAAGGTGACCATATTACTTTCACGTACCTTAATACTTCTACGTAATAAGTTAATAGCAGTGGTAGGCAACTAGCCCACTGCGTTTCTAATGTTGTGTTGATAGGTGATTATTTTAATAATTTTCTCTCATTAATGATAAGGTGACAAACAAGCACACGTTTCACCTGATTGTTAGTGGATGGTGATGTCCATGAAAATAGAACATACACATCATCTTAATCACGTATGATTAAGAATCAAAATACAGAGACGATATCACCCCTGAGGACTTAGATGGAATACCTAGTCACCAGTAAGAGAGTCTCCGATTTTCATTACTCACCCTACTAAACACTGCATCGTGTTCCATCACATAAAAATCCTCGCATTTATTTCATCGTCATCATTACAGTCCTTCTCAAGTCAACTGCTGAACATAGGCCTCCCCCAAGGAATGCCACAAAGAACGGTCCTGAGCAACCTGCATCCATCGACTTCCTGCATGCCTTACCAGGTCGTCATTCCATGTATTGGGGACACCCTACACCTACACTATATCCGCCAGTTCGAGGCCGCCACTCGAGAATTTTTTTTCGCCATCGGTTGTCGATTCTTCGAGCTATATGGCCGGTCCATTGCCACTTCAGCTTACTAATCCGTTAGGCTATGTCAGTCAATCTGGTTCTACTGTGGATATCCTCATTTTTAACTTTATTACGCAGAAAAACCCCGAGCATAGGCCCTCTCCATAGCTCGCTGAGCGATCTTGAGCTTCCTCGTGTGGCCAGCAGTGAAGGACCACGTCTCAGTTCCATAGGTCATCACTGGCAACAAACATTGGTTGTACGGTCTCGTTTTCAAGTTTTGAGGTAGATATAGGTACTTACCTGACGAGAAGATGTGCCGTAATTTCCCGAACGCTGCCAAACCGTGTTGAATCCGCCGATTGACCTCTCGGTCGAAGTGGACTTACCTAGTCGGACTATTTGTCCCAGGTAAACATACTCGTCAACAACTTCGTGCTTAGTGCTCCCAACAACTACCGGCATAGGTGTGACATGGGCTTTATGTATTATCTTTGTTTTTGTCCATGTTCATCTTAAGACATTTATTTACGCTTAGCTTACACTTATAATTAAAGTTAAAAGTCAAAGCGAAACATTAGATATATATTATATAGAAATATGATACCAATGATAATCTTACGAAGAAAATTTAAATGAGATTCGATGAGTTTAAACTCAGGATGAGGTCCGAGGAATTAAGCGCCACCCCCTCATCCCCTGCACCTCACCCCTTGTCAGTCAGCGACACGTACCGACATTTAAAACAATGAACGCCTCAATTTTTCACCGGCGGCCCCCGAAATATGGCACGCTAATCCAACCGACGGACTTATTCTGGACCGTAATATGATGCAAATTTTGCAATAAATTCTTTGAAATGCAACAATCTGACATCAAATTAAAAAAAATCTTAGAGTAATTCTGTTCAAAGATCTCTCCATAGTAAAATCAATATATTGAGGACAAAGTGTGAAAATAATTTAGTCTGCACTTCCAAGGCTACCGATATATTGCTACATCAGTATTTTTTATTATTGATGTTGATAAAATATTACATAAATTTGGCATTGATTGTTAATTATGCATTAGATTTACGTTAGGTGCTCTACTCTACCAAGTCAGTAATTCATTCTTGGGCCGATGTATACGGTTTTATAACAAAATCCCAGAAAATATACAAAACTTGACTTGTTCAAACTTCAAAAATTTGTATAGAAAGGGTTATTTTAATATTAAGAAATTTATGGATACCAGGCTATTTCTAATCTGTTTTGTGTGGTTAATTGAGAAATATACATGATTGTAAACTGTTATTTAAAAAAAGCTAACCTGTTATTTAGAAAAAAGCGAACCACCAAGAAACCCAGCGGGTTTCTTGATGGTTCGCTTTTTTTGTTTTTCCCAGGACAGAGGTTTCTTTTCTGTTTTTGTTTCAATAAAACAGCATTTAATAAAGCGGCATTTTGAAAAAAAAATTAAAGAGCTCATAACTACTGCTCTGAGAATATCTTTTTTTTCAAACCGTTTATAGATTTTAATGTTCGTAAGAGCTTTCAAGAAGCCTAAATTTAATAAAAAGTTTTGACTTTGACTGAATGATTTTAGTCATACACATTGTTACAATAGATCTATAGGTAGTTGATTTGTTATTTTTTATTTGGATAAATATCTACTGTATTATGGAATAAGGTTGATTTGACATAGAATGTTATGCACGCATCGAACTTGAAACGGAGGTGTAGTGCTCTATTGTCACCAAATCAAAAAATCGCGATCCATTCAACGTAAATCACTTCCACCAGCTTTATATTGCACTTATATAATAAAAAAGTACACCAATGGTAAGAGGAGATTTAAATTAATACTTTTGACGTACTATAAGTAGATTATTTATTACGAGAATTATTTAAAAAAAAGTTAATTAAAATAATTTCACTTGGACGTCATTGGTCGGTATAGGATGTGAACAACATATCTTTCGAAACACTTAATTTATCACATCGATTTTTTTATTAGCTTTAGATTTTAATCCTTAGGAATCCTTTTGAATTTCACAATTTCAAACCGTTTTTTACTGCAAACGGGACTTTCAATCTTATGACAACGCATCTGCATTTTGACTCTAAATCGAGGATAGATGTAAATGTGTATGGGCTACAGTATCAACTTACCATCAGGTGGACTGTGTACTTGATACACTAAAATTTACACGAACCCTATTCTTAAAATGTACGTGAACCACAAACGCAATTATTTATCTTCAACATAAATTAATTATAACATTATTGTAACAAAAATTTGCATGATTGAAAGTAACCTATGCATTAAACGTAAACAAAATGGGAGAAAACCTTTTTCTACCGACAAAGGTCGCACAATCTACTGGGCACGACTTCATCTCTTTCCTGATTTAATGAAGTATAGTAAAGTAATACCTTTATTTAAATCAGGTAGTACATTGGACCCCGCTAATTATAGACCTATTTCTGTACTACCAACTCTCAGTAAAGTTTTTGAAGTAATTATTTTAGATCAATTGTTAATTTTTTTTTTAATACAAATAAATTACTTCATAAAAACCAATTTGATTTTACAAGAGGTCGCGCGACGTCTGACGCCGGTGTTGAGCTTATGAGATATATTTTTAATGCCTGGGAGAATTCACAAGATGCCTTAGGTATTTTCTGTGATCTTTCCAAGGCTTTACGATTGTGTTCATCATGAGACATTAATCAGGAAACTACAACATTACGGTGTAAAAAATTAGGCGCTTAGACTTATTACTTCATATTTAATTAACAGAACTCAAAAAGTCGTAATCAATGGTAAAGGTTCCTCCGGATCGGTAGTATCAATGGGCGTTCCTCAGGGCTCGATTCTTGGCCCATTCCTGTTCTTAATCCATATTAATGACTTACCTTATCTTGTAGGGGACAATCACGATATAGTATATTTTGCTGACGATACCTCTTTAATTTTCAAACTCAAACGGCAGTCAATTAATTATGACGATGTAAATAATGCTCTATCGAAATTAGTACATTGGTTTAACACCAATAATTTGCTCTTAAACGGCAATAACACAAAATGTATTAAATTTACAATATCTAATGTAAAATATTCGAACACCAATGTGGTCTTAAATGGGGAGGAGTTGAGTCTTGTGGATACCACTGTTTTTTTGTTATTACTATTGACGCGAAACTTCAATGGGGCCTACATATATCTAAATTAGCAAGCAGACTTAGTTCTGCAGCATATGATGTAAGAAAGATTAGAAGTCTCACAGATGTTGAGACAGCTAGGTTAGTGTATTTTAGGTACTTTCATAGCGTAATGTCTTATGGAATTTTGCTATAGGGTAATGCGACTGATATTGAAGCTATATTTGTTTTTCAAAAGAGGGCCGTACGGGCGATTTATAATCTAAATTGTAAAGAGTCCCTCAGAGAAAAATTTAAAGAAATAAACATATTAACTTTGGCATCGCAATATATTTATGAAAATGTAATGTATGTAGGTACATAAAAACATAAATAGCTTTAATAAGAATAAGGATGTTCATACCTTAAACATTAGGAACAAACATAAGCTTGTAATGCCAGTTACTAGACTCTAATTCATTTATGGGGCAATGTATACGCTTTTACAACAAAATCCCAGAACATGTTCAAAGTTTGTCAATAAACAAGTTTCAAAGTTTTATTAAAGAAAAACTGTACAAAAAGGGTTATCATAATATCAAGGAATACATGAATGAAATTAACCGCTGGGAATAAGGTGATCGCCACCATGCTGGTTCTATGAAAATTCATTTAAAATTGTATAAACAAAATTATTGTTAAGTGAAATTATGTTTAAAAAAAAAGTCCCGCTGGGTTTCTTGCTGGTTCTTCCCAGGACAGAGGTATTTTCCGATCCAGTGGTAAATAAAAAATGACTTTCAATACGTATTATGCAATAATCAATATTGAATAAAAATCATTATATTCTATTCTATTCTTAAAGGTTCCAATCCCATACATCATTATCATCATCTTATTATTTGTATACCTCCACTGTGGACAATGTCGCTGGTTACACAATGATACCATTTTGTTGTTTGTACCACTATGTTATTTTTTATATTGTGTAGGTAAATGTTTTTTGTCCTAAAAAATAAAACAATAAATAAAAAATCACTACAGCCATAGTCAGAAGCACACTGCTCAACAAAGGCCATCGATATCCTGAATCTCTTAACAATTTGTCACTCCATCGGTGGGACTACCTTTCACTGACGGTACAAGGCAGCTACTAGAGAATCCTTTCACTTCGCATATCTGTACATGGCTGACACTCGATAAAAAAGTTTAAGTTAAAGTTACAACCTATATACCTACGTCCCACTGCTGGGCACAGGCCTCCTCTTATTTCTGAGAGGGTTTTAGGGCAAAGAAGTGTCCGCTGCGCTGCCCCAATGCATGTTGGCGAACTTCTTCGAAATATTTTTTTTTCTTATTTCTCAGACATGCAGGTTTCCTCACGATTTTTTCCTTCATCGCAGAGCACGTGGTAAGTCAACACTGAAAATTGCAACAAACAATTTCGTAGGTGCCGGCGGGGATCGAACCCGCGTTGCTCGCGTACTGTGAAACTTACAGCGAGCGCTAACCATCTGAGCTACCACGGCTTTTTAAACTCGATAATATTTCTTCCAAATCCCATACATTTACAAATAAATATTGATCGTATAATTTAAAATTAAAAATTTTGTACAATCGACTTCAACATAAATTATTAAGAATAGCTCAAAAACTATTGGTAGTGGCACCAGCTTACAAATAAAAAAACAATCATCGAAAGCCGTTTACTCAGAAAAAAATTATGAGGTATCACACATTAAAAAAAACATACAGTTGAATTGAGTACCGTCTCGTTTTTGAAGTAGGTGAAAATACTAAAAACCGACTCCAGTCTATAAAAATGACATAGTGTTGCGATTTTAATAAAATATTGGGTTTTATTTACTTTCTAAAGATCCAAAGCGGAGAAAAGCGTACACGAGAACATTGCGAGCGTGGTCCTTCCCTGATCGAATCGACTCTTGGCTTCCGTGGCTCTACCACGTCTTATAAATCTTAAATGATAACATTGAAGTGCAGGTACAATCACAACACAAGCAGACATAACAGACAAAGATTTATTATTATTTCGTGCGGTATGAGTAAAATGGCGATCATATTGAGAAATCGATTTATTGCCTGTGCGCGTGGACTTGTTGTTCAAAAACGGTAAGCTTGTTCACTGAGGTACGCGTTTATACCCTAGGAGGCGGACGCTCTTATTTTTTGATATCGTGAACGTTCGATTTTGTTTTTTAGTGACATGATCAATCTAAAAGGATTTGATACGAGAAGAAAAATGATCAAGAAGCTTTTGTGAAAGTAAATAGTCTTATTTTGGTAAGTAGCCTTCAAGTTGTTACTACTTGCCTTTCAATCAAATCGGTATTTTCACTGACAGTCAATCCAGCTCCAACGAAGTGAGAAAGCCACACCAATAAGTACTTTTTATGAAGGCTTATGTGCAAAAAATCTTAAATATCCCATATTACGTACTTACGTGGTAGAGCCATGTTGCACTCGTATATTGTGGTTGCTGCACAAATGGGTTGGCTCAACCGCGGTAGCACCACGCTCTCACAGAATACCAGCGTGAAATAGCAACTTAATGCTGCTGTGTTTCATATGGTGAGTGTAGAGAAGTGGAGACCCTTTTTAGTAGAAACGAGGCATTCCATCTCAGTCCTCACGGGTGACAACGCATCCGCATTTTGTTTCTTAATTGAGGATAAATGTAGATGTCTATGGGCCACATCATCCACTTACCATCAGGTGGACTTTGTGATCCTTTGTCATACCCTTATTCTATAAAAAAAATACAGATTCTGTACTACTTCAAAATAAAAAAAACATAGCCAAATAAAAATTTTATATGCTTTTTAAGGCTTTAAACAGTGAAATTTACGTTCCAAGATTCTTAAAAACTTGTATTGGTTCTGTTGGAAAATATATTTAGTTTTGATCACCGAAGTGATAAGGAATATAACGATGATAACAGACACTTAGTGATATTCAGATGTGTTAAATATAATTGTGTAAGAGAAAAATATATTGCTTTAAAGCTCCAACGTGCCTTTATTTCAGAATAAGTATGTCGGCTTGCTTTGGGAAAACTAATTACACCTCCGCTTCGCAATGATAAAGCAAAGCTGTCGTATAGGATATTTTTATTCGGGACAAAATGAAATTCTCTTACAAGCAATACACATCTAATTTTCAACTTTACATTCTCTAAAATAAAGCATACTATCGCAGTTACCAAATAATATTCAAACAAAATTATGGAAATTTTTTAGTATGTACTCAGCATAAAATAATCCTAGCATAATCTCGCCGGGCAAATCCCATTATTTTGATCATACCCTCAATTGCAGCGGCCCCTTAACGGCGAGGTGAAATTCGAACGAATCGTATGGAAATCCTGTTCGTAATTTTCAATACGGACGTTTGATTTTTTGGGATTTTTCCCTCTCATCTAAAATTATTATAGTACAGTTTCATAAATAACGTAATTTGTTTTGTGTAAACGTTCTAAAGTTTAAAATTTATAACCGATGTTTTATGATTACTTTTACATTTTATGAAAAATAAAAAATCTTTTATATGTACATGTTATTTATGGTAGGTTATTGTTCACTCATTTTTTAAATTTAGCGTAAAATATGGTGCGAATATTATAGATATTTTGTCTAATGTAAAGAAAATTTTCCAAAAATGTATAATGACATAAATATTTATTATTTTAGTTTATTTTTACCGTGTAGTGGCGGTTAAGAATATCCACTACCCCATATCTTCCCGTGGGTGTCGTAAAAGGCGACAAAAGGAAACAGGCAGGAGATGGGCAGCAGCATCTTCCTGATAACAACAGACTTACAATAAAAAAAAACTGCAGTTGCCAACCCGCTCGCCAAGCGTGGCAACTATGGCAAATACCCCCCTATGATGAGAGTAAATATTTCATATTATCTTTTTTTACATTCGACTTAAACAGAGGGGTGTTATAATATATTTAACGTGTGTATCTGTGTATATGTGTATACCTGTGTCTGTCTGTGGTATATTATCTCCCAAATGGATAGAGCGATTTAGATTTAGTTTGTTTTGTTTGAAAGTTGACAATAAAATATTTTCAGCCGTTTGAAGAGCACCAGCATCTTCGGTTTCGGATTTTTTTAAATTTGCCGCGCTTCTTCTGTGTTACGACTGCAATAAGAATAGCTCGACTATACCGAGGAAGGAACGTTCTCACAAAGCTACCATCTATTTACCATCAAGCGTACTGTGTGCTTGTTTGTCACTCTTTTATAACTGTCAACTTCTGCCCTTGATCTTATCCTTAGAAATAATTGCATAGCATAAAAAAGACGTCACATGTTCTGGTTATTAATCTCTTTCTACCACTATAACAAAACCCACGAGTTGGCTGGTCCGTGATTTCAAGATTGAACACACCAATCACCAACATATTCCACATTGACCAATATTAAAAATGCATCGAAACTATTTGATTATATTTTTAGAAAGTATTGCGTGATAGTGCCATTGTTATGTCATAGATACTATTTACTTTACATTATGTCAGATACCATTTACTTTATATTATGAGTCCTGTATATTTTATATTGTTTATTTACTTAAAAGCTAAACAGCGTATAAGAAAAGAGAGGTTGTAACCTCTCTTTTCTTATACGCTGTTTCTGATGATTCTGATTAAAGGCTGATGATTTCACACCTTCATCTTGTAAGATGAAGGTGTGAAAGAGAAGTATAAATGCAGACTGAGGGAAAATATAAGTGGGTTGAATGAATTATGTTTGAATGATTTAGAATTGAAGAATGTATGGAATAATATTAAGAAAGTTTTGGTGGATGCAGCCACCGAAGTATGTGGTGTAAGTAAGAGAACGAATGAAAGGAAAAGTAATACGTTGTGGTGGGATGATGAGGTACGGATTTAAGTTGAAGCAAAGAAGAGAGCATGGCTAGATTTACTAGCAACTAAAGCTGGTAATTCTGGCGGTATGAATGATGAGATTGAAAGAAAAAAGGCAGACTTTAGACGTATAAATAAGAGAGTAAAAGAAGTTGTTGAAAGGAAAAAGCAAGAAAGGATAGATAAAAATGATAGAAGAATATCTGATAACTTCCAGGAAAATATTAAAATGTTCTGGAAGCTCGTAAGAACTGCCAGGGGAAATTCAAAACAGCCTAGAATGAATGCTATACGAGACGAGAATGGCTGCATGTTGAATGATGAAGTTTCGAATTTAAAGAGATGGAAGGAATACTTTGAAAGCGTGTTTAAGAGTGAAGAGTCGTCTGAAATAAGTGAAATAGAAATTCCGGAAGAAGTGGAGAGAGGTAGAGAGATAAGTGTAGATGAAATAATGAAAGCAATGAAAAGCATGAAAGCACGTAAGGCAGCCGGATATGATAGAGTATCACTCGAAATGCTAAGGGCTGGTGAGGGTGTGGTTGCAGGCCTGCTGTACACCTTATTTAATTTGTGTTGGGAACTGAAGCGGGTACCGGAAGACTGATGCAAAACCGTAATAGTCCAATATATAAGGGAAATGGGTCGCAGCAGGACTGTAAAAACTACCGTGGTATCAGCTTGCTTAGCATTGTGGGTAAACTGTATGCTAAGGTGTTAATTGAAAGAGTTATGGAAGAAACTGATGGAAAAATTTGGGATGTGCAAGCTGGATTTAGAAAGGGGATGAGGTGTACGGATCAAGTATTTTCCATGCTCATGATAGCGGAGAAGTTTTTGGCCAAAAACCAGAAAGTTTTTTGTGCGTTCATGGACTTAGAAAAGGCTTATGACAGAGTGGACAGGAATGCGTTATGGCAAACACTGAACTAATTTGGGTTGAGCGCTGGCTTGATACAGGCATTAAGGTCCCTTTATATGGACTCTAGTGCTTGTGTCAGGATCAACGGGGTCTAATCGGACTGGTTTAGCATTCATAAAGGTGTCAGACAGGGATGTGTGGCTTCCCCGTGGCTGTTTAACCTATTTATGGACAGTTGTTTGCAAACTTTGAAAGTTGAAGAATGTGGTTTGAGAATGGGTGAGTCAACCGTCAAATGCCTTTTGTACGCCGATGATCAAGTCATATTTGCATCGTCGGCGGCCGAGTTGCAAATGATCGTTACTTTAATGAATTGGTCATTAAAAGAAAGGGGTATGAAAGTGAACGCAAGTAAGACGAAAGTGATGGTTTTTGAAAGAGAAGAAAGTAAAACTTTATGTGAAATAAGAATAGAAGGGGAGTTGATTGAGCAAGTGGATGAGTTTGTATATTTGGGATGTTTATTTAGCAGGGATGGTAGATATGACAAGGATATAGAACGACGAGTGAACGCAGGAAATAGAGTGAATGGGGCTCTACACGCTATTATGAGGAGTCAGAATGTGTCAACAAAGGCACGTATGGCAATTCATAATGCTGTGTTAGTCCCTACTTTAATGTATGGTAGTGAAAGTTGGGTCTGGCAGAAGAAGCATGAGAGTAGAATAAATGCTGTAGAAATGCGTTCCTTAAGGAGTATGCTAGGGCTGAATCTGAATGACAGGGTGAGAAATAGTGTGATAAGACAAAAGTGTGGTTTGCAAGATGACGTTGTGACAAGGATTAAGAAAGGAATGCTTCGGTGGTTTGGTCATGTAGAAAGAATGAACGAGGAAAGAGTGACAAAGCAAATTTATGTTGCATAAGTGAACGGCAGGGTCGGGAAGGGACGCCCTAGACGAAGGTTTATCGACCAAATCGGCGATACATTAAAAATGGGCCAGATTAGGAGTACCCTTAACCGACGAGCGTGTATGCGTAGATATATGGATGTAAAAGAGGCGAGAGAGGTGTGTCAGGATCGCGCCAAATGGAAGTCCGTAGTCTCTGCCTACCCCTCTGGGTGACAGGCGTGAGTGTTTATGTTATGTTATGTTTAAAAGCTAAATCATATTGTTTACTTTCTTAGAAGCCAAACCAATGTTATGTCATAGATACTATTTACTTTATGTTATAAAACCTGTATAATTTATATTGTTTATTTACTTAAAAGCTAAATCCTATTGTTTACTTTCTTAGAAGCCAAACTAATTAGATTATATGCTAATATTTATAGTTTACCATTCCTAATTGAATAAGTTAACGATAACACAAACAAGAATAATGTTGTTCCCTTATCTTTATCCCCACCTACTAGCTTCCTACACTATTTAAACCAAATCCTTCGATCCCTCAACACGTATGTATGTCATATGTTTGTATAACCTTTCTGCCGAATCGGAAGCGACCCCCCTCATACAGGCCACTAAACACTACCTGTCAGACTGGTCAATGCCAGTCTCACAGGTGATGTTTAGTGGGTAGGCACTTAGGTTTCGCAGTCCCACATAACCACGCAGCCGACTGTCGTAGTATGCTTAGAGCATTCACCACCTCCCTCCCCCGCTTCCCGGAGGGTAACCCTTTTCATTGCTTCTGGGCGCAAAATTAAATCCCTTAACGCAATTCCATTCCCAAGTTCTCTGTATCATCTACTATATTTTAAGTTAGCTTAAAAGTAGATATTAAATAAATTTATTTTTAAAAGAGTTTTTGTCTCTACTACATAACACCATCCTATAGTGTGCACTGGCTGCAGACGGAGACATTTTACCTGGTGACGAGGCGTTAGGTTTTTAGGTGAACTGCGCGCTCATTTGTCACCCTTACTTTAACGATTTCTTATATTTAAGCGAATACTACACATGTAATAAAATCCTACACTATTCCGAAGATATCCCGGACGTCAGTCTGAGCGAGATTAGAATGGCTCTCCAGCACCTTAAAAACGGTAAGGCCCCAGGCGAGGATGGAATTACAGCGGAGCTTCTGAAAGCGGGTGGAGGACCGGTACTTGAAGTCCTTCAGAAGCTCTTTAATTCCGTCCTCCATGGTGGCATTACACCGGAGGCGTGGAGCAGAAGTGCGTGGTCTTGTTCTTCAAGAAAGGTGACAACGCTCTCTCGAAGAACTACAGACCGATTTCCCTTCTGAGCCGCGTCTACGTGCTGTTTTCGAGAGTCATTAAGAATCGTCTCGCGCGCAGACTTGACGACTTCCAGCCTCCTGAATAAGCCGGTTTCCGAAAGGGCTTTAGCACCATAGACCACATACATACCCTTCGGCAAATTGTACAGAAGTCCGAAGAGTACAATTTGCCGCTATGTCTGGCGTATGTGGACTATGAGAAAGCCTTTGATTCCGTCGAAATTTGGGCTGTGCTGCAGTCCCTTCAGCGGTGCCAAGTTGACTGTCGGTATATCGAAGTGTTGAAGTGCTTGTACAGTAGGGCTACGATGGCTATCCGAGTACAGAACCAGTGTACGAAACCTATCCAATTGCAGAGAGGTGTAAGACAGGGTGACGTCATATCCCCGAAACTCTTCACCGCTGCATTGGAAGACGTTTTCAAGCTTCTGGACAGGAAAGGATACGGTATCAACATCAATGGCGAGTACATCACTCACCTTCGATTTGCCGACGATATAGTCCTTATGGCAGAATCGCTGGAGGACCTAAGCACTATGCTCAATGACCTCAATAGTGTTTCCCAACGGATAGGTCTTAAGATGAACATGGACAAAACAAAGATCATGTTTAATGCCCATGTCACACCTATGCCGGTAGTTGTTGGGAGCACTAAGCTCGAAGTTGTTGACGAGTATGTTTACCTGGGACAAATAGTCCGACTAGGCAAGTCCAACTTCGACCGAGAGGTCAATCGACGGATTCAACTCGGCTGGGCAGCGTTCGGGAAGCTACGACACATCTTCTCGTCAGACATACCTCAAAACCTGAAAACGAAATTGTACAACCAGTGCGTGTTGCCAGTGATGACTTACGGAACTGAGACGTGGTCCTTCACTGCTGGCCGTATAAGGAAGCTCAAGGTCGCTCAGCGAGCTATGGAGAGGGCTATGCTCGGAGTTTCTCTGCGTGATAAACTTAGGAATGAGGATATTCGCAGTAGAACCAGAGTAACCGACATAGCCCAACGGATTAGTAAGCTGAAGTGGCAATGGGCCGGCCATATAGCTCGAAGGACCGACAACCGATGGGGAAGAAAGGTTCTCGAGTGGCAGCCTCGTACCGGTAGGCGAAGTGTAGGGCGTCCCCCCACGAGATGGAGTGACGACCTGGTAAGACATGCAGGAAGTCGATGGATGCAGGTGGCTCAGGACCGTGTTTTGTGGCATTCTTTGGGGGAGGCCTATGTTCAGCAGTGGACTTGTGAAGGGCTGTAATGATGATGATGATGATGATGATGAATAAAATCCTTAAAATTGGTTTTACTCCAGCCTTACTTTTATAAAACAAAGAACAATAACATAGTTCTGCATGTTCAAGCAGTTTAGCACGATCGGAGAGTGATCAGGCGCAAGACCAACGGTTTTACGCGTCTTCCGAGGCACGGGGGTGGGTCACCATCAACGTCTTTTTCAGGATTCTACCCCATGACCATATGGTCAGTTGTCGTGCTTTGGCTATTGGTCCAACGAGACAACCAAAGTATCGAAACCACCACCCCCAGGGCGCCTCAAGCATACACTTTACCACTGCGCCACCGCGCTTCAAAAAACCGTCAAGAGTGGTGTTGGGATTAGTGGTGACGGTGATAGTGACAGTGCACGCAATTGAATTAGGAATCGGATCGTTTAACACTTTTAATATAACGAATTTCCGCAGAGAAAAGCCTGATTCTATTAATTATATAAGATACTAGTTAGCCCAGACAGACGTTGTGTTGCCCTCTCCGACGACCCTTTTTCCTATAAAAAATCCTTAAAATCGTAATAAAAAGTATTGAGGGAACAGGGGAGTATCGAAATAAAAATTTTACCATCTCTCAAGTTGGACCATAATGTGTGAAAAATTTTAAATCAGTAATTTAGGAGTTCATCGCGGACAAATAATGTGACACGTAATCTATACAAATAAATAAAAATGAAGTGTCTGTTTGTAATGTCAAAATTACAGCTTTTTACTAATTGCATATGAAAGTATATATGGTACTTATAACAAAAACACAATTTTTAAAAGTTTTCTCTGTCTGTCTGTTTGTTCCGGCTAATCTCCGAAGCGGCTGGACCGATTTTGACGGGACTTTCACTGGCAGGTAGCTGATTTCATAAGGAGTAACTTAGGAGTTACTTTTATTTTAGAAAAAGAATTAGGGCTCCGTGCAAAAAATTAAAACCCATGAAATCCAATCGTTATAAATTCCACGTGGGCGAAGTCGCAAGGAACAGACAAAAAATTTTAATTTTTTTTTTGTTGTAAGTTCCGTATGTACTTTAGATTAAAATCTATACAAATAAATAAAATTCAAGTGTCTGTTTGTAATGTCAGTTTTTCAAGATAATTAATAAAATCAAGCCGCTAAGCGGCCAGCCTCCGCAGAGTCTACTTCACCTGAGGATGCCTCGTGTACAGGCGAAATACACGTCGTATTATCGAGAGTGGTGTGTTGCCTAGTGTGGTGTTGCTGGGGATGGCAGTGCTGGGATTGACGGCGACGGGTATAGTGCGTGCGATTGAGGGAGGGTGGGTTGTCCCCGTGTGTAAGGTAAGACAGAGGGAAACTGAAACAGGAAATGGGCAGAACCATGTTCCTGATATCAAATCATAATTATTTTTCTTTTTTCCAAACGAACATACGGCTCACCTGGTAAATAATGGTAAGCGACTATCGCCACCCATCAACAACTGCAACACCAAAGGAATGGCAGAAGCGTTTCCGGCCTTTTAAAAAGGAGTAAGCTCTTTTCTTGAAGGTCTCTAAGTCATATCGGTCCGGAAAAATCGCCGGTGGTAGTACGCGGAAGAAAACTCCTAGTGAAACGTACAGTGGTGGACCGCCAAGCATCCAGATGGTGTGGATGGTGTCCGGAGTTTTGCCGCGATGTGCGTGAAGTTTGGCGGCTGGGATTAATCCGAACAGTTCCTCGGAACAGGAACTTGCGCCTTTTGAAGTTGCAGGCGGTTTGCCGGCATGAAATACTGTCCCGCTCTGCTGAGCTCACCGAGCTTTTTAGAGGCCGATTGGGCCTTCTCTTCCAAGTGACCACGAAACTGCACGTCACTCGATATGTCGACACCGAGGATTCCGATACTGGCTGAGGCAACAAGGGGAGTTCCTTGAAACTGAAGAGATACGACAAAGGGGTTCTTTTTGGCGGTAAACGCGCAAATTTGTGTCTTCTGAGGATTAAACTGGACTAGATTTAGTCGCCTCCAATCCGAAACTTTGTTCAGCAAAGACTCGACTTCAGACACAAGTTTGTTCCGGTACTCGATGACGTTTTTCCGATAAATATTGACACAGCCAGTCACAGAGCATCACCAGAGCTGTCACCCGTATAGCAATGAATGTGACCGCTTTGCCACATATCATTGTTATGCAGAAGAAACAGCGTTTGTGATACCACGCAGCCTTGTGGAACACCAGCATAATAGGCTTGTATACGGAGCATGCACCGTCTACAACGACCTTGATGCTTCGATCTGTAAGAAAGCTGGTGATCCAATTGCACAATTTCTCGGAAAACCCATAGGAAGGGAGCTTCGAAAGAAGCGCTTTGTACCAAACCCGATCGAAGGCTTTCGCAATGTCTAAACTAATGGCCAATGCCTCCCCCTTGGACTCTACTGCCTCCGCCCATTAATGAGTCAGGAAGACCAGAAGATCACCAGCTGATCGACCCAGCAGAAAACTGTATTGGCAGTCACTAATCACGTAATGATCCTCAAGGTACCGCATGAGCTGGCAATTTATAATGGATTCCATTATTTTATAGAACAAGAATGTGATGGCGGTAGGCCTGTAGTCAGACGGGTCTGACCAGTTGCCTTTTTAGGGATCGGATGGACAAAAGCTGTCTTACATGTTTTCGGGACTATGCCTAGAGAGTAAGGTGGATCTTACGTGGGCAACTCCTCCTGCAATGCAAATGCTGTCGGGCTGGCGAGTGGCGGAGGACGTGTTCACTTTGTCTGACCACCGCCACATCGTATTCGATGTCACACTTCGACAGCCCGACAGTAACCCCAGTCGCCAAGATAGCAGCCCACCGCGGCGTTGGTGTCTCAAGCGGCTCGATCGAGATAAGCTCGAAGCCGCCGCCATCGTCGCGTCTTGGCCAGAAAACGCCGAAAAGGTTCAGTACGATCCTGAAGTGGAAGCGAACTGGTTCCGGGGTACGATGGCGCAAATTTGCGAACTGTCGATGCCCAGAACCAGTCGCCCCAAGCGCAAAGCAGTGTACTGGTGATCAGCAGAAATCGCACGGCTCCGTGCAATCTGCTTGCGGTGTCGGCGTCAGTACACTAGAGCCCGAAGGAAAAGACGGCGAGCTCCGCCTAAGGAGATAGCCAGACTCTATGGGACATACCGAGCGGCTACAAAGGCGTTGCAAATCGCCATTACCAACGCCAGGTCTCGGTCCTGGAAAGAGCTTCTGGAGTGATTCAACAAAGATCCCTGGGGGCGCCCATGCAGGATAGTGCTGGGTAAGCTCCGGCCCTGGTCGCCCCCTTTGACGGAGACTCTCGATCCGGATCTTCTGGAAAGGGTAATCAGCACGCTCTTTCCAGAGGACCGGTCAAGTCCCGAAGGTCACCCGCCGACTTCATGGGAGTGGCAAGATGAGATGGGCGTGACCGTCGAGGAGCTGAACCGAGCCGTTAGCCGCTTAAAAGTCCGGAACACAGTACCGGGGCCCGATGGAATCCCGGGCCGGGCCCTAGTGCTGAGTCTGGCTGCCCTAGGGAACAGGCTCAGGCAGCTGTTTACCAGCTGTCTGTGCTGTGCCAAGTTCCCCATAGCCTGGAAAGAGGCAAGGCTGGTCCTCTTGAAGAAGGAGGGCAGGACCGCAGATTCTCCCTCTGCGTACCGCCCCATATGCCTGCTGGACGAGATTAGCAAACTGTTCGAGAGGATAGTTGCCACTCGGCTCAGCGGGCATCAGTTGCGCGTCGGTCCCGATTTGTCTGACAGCCAGTTTGGGTTCCGACGGGAGCGTTCCACAGTAGATGCCATTATGCGCGTCCGCGCCCTGTCGGAACAAACAGTATTACAGGGTGGCGTGGCGTTGGCGATAAGTCTTGATATCGTCAACGCCTTTAACTCTCTACCCTGGGACGCAATCAGGAGGGCACTGGCACATCATCAAGTGCCCCCCTGCCTGCAAAGTATTATTGGGGACTACTTGCGCGATAGGTACATTCTGTACATGGGGAAAGATGGTAGAAAGATTCGGAGGGAGATCAGACGTGGGGTTCCACAGGGCTCGGTGCTGGGTCCATTACTGTGGAACCTCGCGTACGATGCAGTTCTGCGAGTCGACCTTCCCGCTGGCGTAAATATCGTGTGCTATGCCGACGACACCTTGGTGATCGCCAGCGGGATAACTTTCGAGAGGGCCAAGGAGCTCGCCGAACTTGGGGTGGAAGTCGTCGTCGCCAAAATCCACGAGTTGGATTTAGAAATAGTGCCTCAAAAGACCGAGGCCCTATGGTTCCATAAATTACCACGGGGCAAGGAACCACCCGACTCGTGCGTCCGCGTGGGTGGGTCCGAAGTCAGAATGGGAAGGTACATGAAGTATCTAGGCCTCCACCTTGACAGTCGCTGGGGCTTCGAAGAACATTTCGAGCGCCTAGTCCCCCGGATAGAAAGGGTGGCGGGTGCAATGCATAGACTGCTGCCTAATCTAGGGGGACCGACGGAGGAAGTACGTCGCCTCTATGCGGGAGTTATACGGTCCGTAGCTCTGTATGGAGCGCCTGTATGGGCAAAAAGGCTAAAATTTACTAAAATTTACAGTGTCCAGCGGAGGATGGCCATACGGATCGTATGAGAATACCGTACTATATCCTTTGAGGCGGCGACAATCCTGGCTCGCTTTCCACCACTAGATATACTGGCGGAGATGGATGCGAGGGTGCGTGACCGAATCCGTGCCCTCCGCCAGAGCGGTGGTAGTGAGCCAGAAGAGGCGCTCGTATCAATTAAACGGCAGGAACGACAAAACTCCCTGGCGGCATGGCGCACTCGACTCGAGGAGCGCTATGAACACAAACGCGTCATTGGAGCAATCCTGCCGGTCTTCTAAGCCTGGATGCAGCGACGAGCAGGAAGACTCACCTACAGACTTACACAGATAATTACCGGGCATGGGTGCTTTGGTGATTATTTGTGTAAGATCGGACGCGAGGCAAGGGCGAACTGCTTCCACTATGGTGGACGGGACCAGGACTCCGCTTCCCATACGCTCGCAGTATGCCCAGCGTGGGAACGGGAGCGGACAATTCTGTTGAACCGCACTGGACGGAACCTCTCCCTGCCAGCAGTCGTGTCGGCGATGCTGAACGGGGATTCGGCGTGGAGGGCCGTAGCCACCTTTAGTGAATCTGTTATGATTCAGAAGGAGGCTTCTGAGCGGGATCGGGAAAGGGCGGATCCCTCGCGGAGACGACGTCGCCAAGGCGTTCGTCACGGCCCTCCTCTTGAAAACGGTGTTCCCCTACCAGAAACGGGGCCTCCGGGGTTGCAGACGCTCGGGGCGGGGGCCTCGAACGTCTAGTAATGTAACCCCCGAGGAGGACGATGACTTGGAAGTGGTCTCGAGACATCGTGATAGCACTGCGAGGGTGCTGGGGGCAGCAATTACTGTCCCCGGGACGTGCTATAAGCGTAGCAAAGCGATGGAGGGGCCCCGGTTGCGTTCCGAACGGAGATCCCGGGACCCCTCGTATGCGCTTATGGTGACCACCGTGGGGTTTTAGCCGGTATGAGTCCGGCATAACCTTTTCGTTGCCCCCGCAGCGGAAGGTATCCATGAGGATTTCCCGACGTAAAAAAAGGGAGTAAGGAGTACCGGAAAAGACGCGTTAGAACCGGTGCCAACTCCGGAGTACACGTCTTCAACACCATTTAGGGGATTCCGTCAGGCCCACTCGACTTGTGGATGTCCAGGGAGAGGAGTGCTTTGCGAACCGAGCGCAAATTGTAGTTGGCAACCCCCTGGCAAGCGTGGCAACTTAGCAATATATTGCAAAAATGCAAAATTTCCTTCGAGGCAATATGACGGAAGACTATGTTTACCAGTAGACTTTTATAGGCTATAAAATTTCAATCCATACCCCATTTTATATTCGAAATCCAAAACCAAAAAGTATTTTGCCTTGAATATTGCAATAATTTAAAAAAAGAAACTATTTTGTCACACCCTGATTGTATTAATTACTAGAACCTTCTCGTAGTTCTTCAACAATATTTTAATAGTGAAAAAGTAAAATTCGAAATATTTTATGTAAATGAAATATGAAGTTTAATTCAACAAACTGCTATTCACGCATTTTCCTAAATTTCAAACAACTCAATATAAAATAATCACCACCAACATAACACTTCAGAGCTCGGCTCTCGTGAAATCCTTCATTCAGTATAACCCTTTAAATACTCGAGATTAAAGGTCATTTGGGTGCAAACGGCCACTCAAAAGTGAGTGTCAGAAACACGGAGCAATAAATTTCGTAGCTATAACACAAAAACCTTATTAACCCGACGAGTTCGTTGATCAAGGAAAGTGTTTTCCAACTACATCGCTCTGACGACCACTTCTCAGCTGTACTAAAGACAAGAATTCATGTTCATGAAAAGAAAAACTATTATATAAAATATTTGTTCATTCATTGGTTCATTACAGACCATAAATTCCTTCTAAGGGGGTTATTAGTTAGTTGGGTTGACAACAGCAGTTTTTATATTTTTGGGTTGTTATGAGGAAGGTGCTGCTGCCCATTTTCAGTTTCAGTTTCCCTCAATGGACTCTTGCGACGCTCACATGACGTTATGGAGTAGTCGATATTCTCATACTGCCACTACACGGTGAGTTATTTGTATATTCGATTGAATTACAATCATTAGTTCCGCAACTAGAGTGATATAAAGTTTGCATTTCGAATTAAATGTCAAACATGTAAGAACATATTTTAAGAGTTAATTACAATCCGCAGACAGAATGCCTCAAGTAAATTTTTCGGGTAAAGTTATTTTTTTCCTTTTGAGACACTGTGTCGGACACAAAACTGTGAGTGAGTAGTAAATAAAGGAACATTTGGGAGATAGGAACCCGAGCCAACATTTTGCGCACCACCTTAATTATACTGAGTTAATTAATACAAAACATTAAGTTTTTGGCCATGAAGTAAGCGGTTCAAGCTCAGAACAATAATTTAATGATAATAAGTTGCCCATAATATTAAAATATTAATTTATTTTTAAAATACGTTATGTTCACTATGAATTTTGTAGTATCGTGGAGGAGTTCTTCTTTTTATTTTATAAGATTAGATCTCTTGACAGATTTCTGTCAATGTCAAGTTAGCCAGGGGAGTGACAAGATAGTATTGGTATTTCGCCGTGTAGCCGCTCAATTAATTCATCCATTGGTGTCTTCCGCAACTGTCCATATCAAAAAAGTTTCATATTTTACTTAGTTCGTGTTTTCATATATTATATACGAATGATGGAATGATGTTTTATACAAAAAAATATAATAACGACGTTTTTCTCACCTACTTTTATATTATAACATTAAATCGAAGTAATAAACTTGTTTAAATATAAAGGTATCCAATTTTCGTAAAAAAAATTGTAGTAATTTCGCCACAAAAGAGAATGAAAACACACAAAACTATGTGCGAAAATGTGAAAGTTCATTGCAGAACCCATGTCTCTATGGGCACGCTGTAAACACCAGCACGCTTGGCAGGTTGGCAATCGCAACACCAACGCTGTATCGCGTTGCCGGCCGGGTATATTATATTACCTATGGTGCATAAATGCATATGTCGCCATCTATTGAGATAAGGTCTAGTCTTTATCATATTTACTTTTTACGACATTTACAGAATGAAATCAAAGATACATTATATTACGCTTTCACCAGACTACAATAATTTTAGTAACATTTTAAAATAAAAATAAAAAAAAATAAAAATGTCTATTTCAATTACATAAAGCTTTAAGATACAGGGCTTGGAGATCACATTTTAAGCAAAGATATGCTTGTGTTAGGTGACTCCGCTCTTCCACTTAACATTATATAGTGTATGTAATTGTTTTGTTTTTTTTTTCTTTTTATTGTTTTTTTTTAAAGACGTTACCCCCACACTAGGATTTTCTCCTGTGTCGTGGAGGCAGTTTACAAACATAAATTGCACGAGGACAAACATCCAGACCCGGAACAATTATTTGTAGGCCATACAAATACTTGTTCAATGCGGGATTCAAACCTGCGCCTCCAGCGCAACAACTCATTGCTAAGCCACTGCGCCGCGGAGCCGTCATTGGAAACAAAATAAAAGAAAGTACAAATACAAAAAGAATAAAGAGCGCACTTGTGTGATGTAAGTGAGTGGGGTTTTGAGTATACGCGCACACGTGCTTGTGTGTGTGCGTATGCATTGTGTTTTTCAAAGAAATGTATCTCTTGAGTTTTTAAAAATCGCTATTTTCAATGCCCCACAATTATCCTAAAAGCTTAACAACAACTAGGTAGTTCGCGATCAAAAATCATTTGGAGTTCGCCTACGAGAGCCGCTTCACAAAATTACCTCGCGCTTAATATTTACTTTTAATTCAAAATTTTATTTCAAACACCTTTAATGTTTCAGACCGTGAGCGTTTCGCAACGCTATTTGTTGAATTTATTTATTTAACTTTACTGTTTCCTTTACGGAAATTATTCTTCAAGGGAGAAATTGAATGTATACTATTTGTTATAAGTTCCATTGGTCTTTTTATTATTTTTACTTAAAAAAAAGAAGTATTAAAATATACATATATTATAATTAATATAATTATAACATTCATTTTTTTGTTCCTCGATTCCAGATGGCGAAACCGGCGACGGACAGCGACGTTCAAAATGCGAGACATATGGAAGTGCAATCGTCAATCAGACTGCCAAGTACGACGACTAAGATTCCCTTCAAGGGTCGAGGTCCATGTTTTGCAGTGAACATGTAAGAGTTAAAGAAGTATTTGCTTCATAGGTACTTAAGAACAGGTGCTGCTTGTTGGAGCGGGTTTGCAATGCACTTACTATTTTAACTAATAAAAATAAGTATTTTATATGTTACGTGTATTAAAAATATGCTTACAGTTACTAATGGTCTACTGATTTTTATTTTTATAACTTTTTTTTTATAGGATAGGGTGACAAACGAGCACACAGTCCACCTGATGGTAATTGGTTGCTGTGGCCCATAGACATCTACATCTATCCTCGATTACGAATTAAAATGCAGATGCGTTGTCACCCGTGAGGACTAAGATGGAATGCATCTTTTCCAGTAAAATGGGTCTCCGGTTCTCTACACTCGCCATACGAAACACAGCAGTGTTAAGCTGCTATTTTACGTTGGTATTCTGTGAGAGCGTGTTCCTTCCCCGGTCGAGCCGACCCATTCGTGCTACAACTATACTACTAATATAGCTGCAGCATGGCTCTACCACCTCTATTTATTGTTCAAAATAAAAATAATAAAATAATCGTAAATGCAGATGTCAAATTCTTATAAAAACTTTATTTTATTTTTCAAAACTTACCACGCAGCGCTGGGCAGGCGAGTTTGTACACATCGAGATAATTTCCAAAAGATACTTTTATATACCTACGCTTTAATCTTGCTCTTGGAATACATGACAATTAAAAATGCTAATTTTTTTTAAATTTTAATGACGCTAGTGAAAGTCAGTGGCAACCCTTGCGGTGTTTACTGAGGCGAATTACAGTTAAAATAAATACGGGCCCCGAAACAATTTGCATCTAGATGTGACATTAGCCCGGGCTGGTTATCTTTTTGTCGAATGAAACGACGCTGACCGACGGTCAAATTACAGACAATCGTATTATACGGGGCAGAAAAGCACTCTTTATTGTTTTAACTTGTTATATACAAATGAGTTTAATTTAGGTTTATGAATGTTAGGAAATTAAACGCCCTTGGAAAGGTGCGACTGTACTTCATGACAGGACAGTGGTAGGTAGGTAAGGTAACAAACGTTAAACGCAAGTTAGTTCTGGCTGTCTTGGAGTACACCTAGCACAGCTAGCGGCTTTTGTTTTAATGTAGAGTATTATCGATGAATTTAATTTACAATAAAACCAATGTAATCGGTCGTCATCACAGGCCCAGAGTCGCCAACCTTTCGGTTCTACGAGGTGCATTTAGAAGAATGTGGGACAGAAAATGAGCTTTCTGTTCTTCCGAGCTCGGGTTTTCCACCATACGGCAGACAGATGCTCAACAGTTTTCAATACCGTTAATTTCGATAGGCCACGCATATACCTCAAACGGTTTTTTCAATAATTATGTGTACAGCAAAGGAGTGGAATAGTTGAATTAATTTGCATTCATCTTATGAAAAGATAAATAAGATTGAATACAAATTGTTGGAGTATTTGTTCCATAGACGTCATAAAACTTTATGTTGAATTGTTGTGTCCTAAGGAAAATTGATAGAAAATGTTGTAATAGATAGTAGTAATAATAGATAGTAATAATCATCATTTATTTCAATCCATCAGATCATAGTTACAGTAGTACATTTGAAATGAAATTAAAATTTTGAATTATTGTAGCTATTTTATGGTTGCAGAACAAATGGTTCGGCTTGACCGGGGAAGGGCCATTCTCTTACAGAATAGCAGCTTAATGCTGTTTCTGCTAACGAGGCATTCCATCTTAGTCCTCAGGGCAGCGCATCTACATTTTGCTTTACTTAATCGGGAATATATGTAGATGTCTATTGCACACTGCATTCACTTACCATGTTGTGGACTGTGTGCCTGCTGGTCAACCCTTTGAAAATTGATCTCAACCGGCACTACAGAAATCGTAGTTAACGCAGTGTTATCTATACAAATAAATAAAGTTGAAGTGTCTGTTTGTTATGTCAAAATAACAGCTTTTCACTAAATGCATATGAAAGTATATACGGTACTAAAAACAAAAACACAATTTTTAAAATTTTTATCTGTCTGTCTGTCTGTTTGTTACGGCTAATCTCCGAAACAGCTGGACCGATTTTTAATGGAAATTTCACTGGCAGGTAGCTGATGATATAAGGAGTAACTTAGGCTACTTTTGTTTAAGAAAAAGAAATAGGGTTCCGCGCAAAAAAAATATACACGCGGGCGAAGTCACGGGGAACAGCTAGTTTTTATATAAAACTGAAATAACAAACGACGAGTAGTCGTTTGTCCTCTTATTTTATAAAAAAACGATAGATTAACTATAGTTATTATAGTGTTCAATATGAAAATTAACTGAAAAAAAATTCTTTACAATATCGTAGCATGGTTTCATTCACCCGTGCAATTATAATAAAAATCTAGATAGCCTAGTGCTGCCACTTGGTGGGGGTCAATGACTTAACCATAAGCGCGACACATGAGACTTCCTGTCCCTACGCCTAGCTAGCTACGCCTTTATCTCTACAGACATGTGGTGAAAGACATAAATATTTTTCTAAATACGACTATATTATGACCATAAGCAGTTTGTTCGTCCCTTGTTATAAATTATTTACAAACTAGCTGTTCCCCGCGACTTCGCCCGCGTGTAATGTAAAGTTTTAATTATTTAGCGCGGAACCCTAATTATTTTTCTAAAATATAAGTAGCCATATTTACTCCTTATAACATCAGCTATTTGCCAGTGAAAGTCCCGTCGAAATCGGTCTAGCCGTTTCGGAGATTAGTCGGAACAAACAGACAGGCAGACAAAAATTTAAAAATTGAGTTTTTGTTATAAGTATCGTATACTTTCATATGCATTTAGTAAAAAGCTGTTATTTTGACATTACAAAAAGACACTTCAATTTTATTTATTTGTATAGATGTATAGAAGATTTAGAAGACAAAGTCAATTATAAATTCATCAACTTCATAATTTGATTACAAATAATAAGAATTAAAAATAAACAAGAGTACATAAATATAACAAATTACCTGACTGTACAAGTTATGTGTTTTCAGCTGCTACGTTTTTGGAATTGCGACAGCTTTTACTGAATCACAGAAATGCTCTTAATTTTTTTATTGTAACTGCTAGTGTGAGCAATTTATTAGTCGGCTCGACAGGAAAAGGACCACGCTCTCCTAAAATCTAGCTCAAAATAGCAGCATAATACTGCTGTTTTTTTATGAACTCATACTGAGAATATTTCATCTTACGTTGGAAAGACCATTCCTCTGCATTGTGATTATTAAACGACGATAGACGCAGATGTCTATAGGCCACAGAATCATTTCACTCCGGTGGGCTGTGTGCTTGTTCACCCTTACTTACATTACTTATAAAAAAATAGAACGTTCTGTGAAATAGAACATGGTCACTACAAAAAGACGACTAAAATTAAAATCAATAATTTTTTTAATGAAACTATTTTTATTATTATTTTGACAATTGAAACTAAATTAATTTTCTGTGCATGCAATTTATTACATGATTAATCATTGAAAACGGACGTGAACATGCAAATAATGATGTAATAAAAACAACCAGCACGAAACATCATCGGACGGAAGTCAACGATTGCGTCGCATCTGCGCAGCCAGCGCGTCTCACACGCGAATTAATATTATGATTTCATTCACATAGTTTATTACGAACATTAGCTGTAATTATCTCGCCACTAGTTTATTTGTGAATGAGTTCAATTTTTAAAAGATTATTTTACAGCCAGACAGACGATTCTTGTTTTTCTTTTAAATAACTTTTATTATTTCACAATATTCAATAAATTTTCTCAAATGTATTTTCGCCTGAATGTGAATGATGGAGTGAGAAATTGTATGATAAGAGAAAAGTGTGGTTTGCAAGATGATGTTGTGTCAAGGGTTAAGAAAGGAATGTTTCGGTAGTTTGGCAATGTAGAAAAGGATGTAGAGCCTCGGCCAGGCAAAACAAATGATGGCAGGCGTGAGAGTTTATGTATGTATGTATTCATTTATTGCAGGATACTTCGTTGTTTTTATTACTTATATATACTTACAAGCTGTTCCCCGCGACTATACCCGCGTGGAATGTATTTAATTTATTGCGCGGAACCCTAATTCTTTTCCTAACATAAAAGTAGCCTAAGTTACTCCTTATAAGATCAGCTATCTGCCAAAAACTCCCATCCAAATCGATTCATAGGTTTTTGCGTGATACGTGTTCAGACAGACGTCGTGTTAGATTTTTATTATAGTAGTAATAGATAGATAGATAGATCCCAAGCAACACACAAGAGTTATAAACATCAATATACCAGCCCACATAGAACTTAGAGTTCTTTTAAAAGCGTATAAGAGTGTTGAAAAAAGATTGTATCCTTATAAGAGTGGTTCACGAGTTATTATACAGCTCAAACTGTATAAAGTCTGTATTGTGGGATCTAAGTAAGCTAAGGGTTCTTAATCCGAATAAGAAAACTCTAGTATACAACTTTGAGTATTTTGTAACACTTCAAGTTGTATAGAAGCTGTTTTTTTGCAAACTGTCCCTTGCTTATACAGCTCTAAGTGTTATTATAGTATCAATAAAATCTTATTTCTGAACAATGCAGTATGCAAACTCTTTTTTAAAACTTACTCTTATGGCGTCATTGCACACTTTTGTAAATACAGTAGTTTTATGATTTATGTATAAGAGAGTGATATCAAACTAAAACAATAAATAACAGCCATCATCATCATCATCATCAGCCTTTCATAACTCCACTGCTGAACATAGCCCTCCCCCAAGGAATGCCACAAAGCACGGTCCTGAGCCACCTGCATCCATCGACTTCCTGCATGTCTTACCAGGTCGTCACTCCATCTCGTGGGGGGTCGCCCTACACTTCGCCTACCGGTACGAGGCTGCCACTCAAGAACCTTTCTTCCCCATCGGTTGTCGGTTCTTTGAGCTATATGGCCGGCCCACTGCCACTTCAGCTTACTAATCCGTTGGGCTATGTCGGTTACTCTGGTTCTACTGCGGATATCCTCACTCCTAAGTTTATCACGCCGAGAAACTCCGAGCATAGCCCTCTCCATAGCTCGCTGAGCGACCTTGAGCTTCTTCATACGGCCAGCAGTGAAGGACCACGTCTCAGATCCGTAAGTCATCACTGGCAACACGCACTGGTTGTACAATTTCGTTTTAAGGTTTTGAGGTACGTCTGATGAGAAGATGTGTCGTAGTTTCCCGAACGCTGCCCAGCCGAGTTGAATCCATCGATTGACCTCTCGGTCGAAGTTGGAATCAAAAAGAAGACAAAAGGAGGCAGGCAGGTGATGGGCAGCAGCATCTTCCTGATAACAACAAAATTACAATAAAAAAACTGGCGTTGCTAACCCGCTCGCCTCGCCTCGCTATGAAATGACAGTAACAAAGAAACAGCCCCCAGTCCCCGGCGGCCCCGCTATTCCTGACTACGGTGGCAACCATGGTAACGGCGGGGCAGGGGGTGCTAAGAATCTCCGGTGGAGGTTCGGTTGCCACCTAAGACGACTCGACCTGGCAACATACAACGCTCGTACCCTGAGGACTGACGAGAAGATCGTGGAGCTGGAAGAAGAGATAGACAAGTTACGCTAACATATTATAGGATTATCCGAAGTCCGAAGAGAGGGGGAGGACACGGTATACCTCGAATCCGGCAACTTGCTCTATCACCGGGAGGGCGACCATCTGTCCCAAGGAAGTGTCGGATTTATCGTCCACAAGTCTCTCATTAACAACGTTGTAAAGATTGAGAGTGTGTCGACGAGGGTTGCGTACCTTATACTCAGAATCACCAAACGGTATTCGCTGAAGGTCATACAGGTTTACGCACCAACCTCGGCACACTCCGATGACGAGGTGGAGGAAATGTATGAGGATATCTCTAGAGCCATGCATTCCTCCAAAACCCAATATACAATGTTAATGGGAGACTTCAATGCAAAACTAGGCACAAGAGAGAACGGTGAGCTGAAAGTAGGGAAATTTGGAATAGGGCAACGGAACCCAAGGGGCCAGCAACTGGCCGACTTCATGGAGAAAGAGGGACTCTTTATGATGAACTCGTTTTTCCAGAAGCGGTCCCACAGGAAGTGGACCTGGTCGGGCCCCGACGGTTCCACAAAAAATGAGATTGACTTCATTATGCATACATACAACCAGACGACAACTGTTCAGTGATGTCTCCGTGATCGCGAGGGTGAAAACTGGTAGCGATGACCGAATGGTTAGAGGCACACTAAACCTAAACGTTAAGTTGGAGAGGTCTCGTCTAATGAAGTCAACGCTCCGTCCCCCTAGTGCTCTGTTCCAAAGTCCCGAAACCTTTCAGCTTGAGCTACAAAACCGTTTTCAGTGTCTAAAAGACTGCAATGAAGTGGACGATATGAATGAGAAGATCGTGGAAACTGTCCATGCGGTCGGAGCTAAGTTCTGCAAGACCCGACGCAGAAGAACACAAAAACTCTCCGATCACACTCTTAATCTCATGGCTGTTAGACGGGAGATGAAGCTACATTCTTCAACAGATTTGACAGCATACAGGCAACTGAACAGACAGATCTCCAAATGCATGCGGCGGGACTTACGCAACTTCAATACAGCTTGTATTGAAGAAGCGATCGAGCGGAACCAAGGCTCCAAAGTCTTTGCCAGAGATCTGTCTGCCAGAAAGAGCCAACTGTCGAAGCTGAAGACCGAGTGTGGCAGCATCGTTTTCGGGGCACCTGAGATTTTGAATGAGATTGTGAGATTCTATGGGCAGCTGTACACGTCATCGTTGGAGCCACACGCAAGTGTTAGTAACGATCCAAGAGCGAGTCTTATCCGACACTATTCCGAAGATATCCCGGACGTCAGTCTGAGCGAGATTAGAATGGCTCTCCAGCACCTTAAAAACGGCAAGGTCCCAGGCGAGGATGGAATTACAGCGGATCTTCTGAAAGCGGGTGGAAGGCTGGTACTTGAAGTCCTTCAGAGGCTCTTTAAATCCGTCCTTCATGGTGGCATTACACCGGAGGCGTGGAGCAGAAGTGCGATGGTCTTCTTCTTCAAGAAAGGTGACAACGCTCTCTTGAAGAACTACAGTCCGATTTCCCTTCTGAGTTTTCGAAAGTCATTACGAATCGTCTCGCGCGCAGGATTGACGACTTCCAGCCTCCCGAACAAACCGGTTTCAGATAGGGCTTTAGCACTATAGACCACATACATACCCTTCGGCAAATTGTACAGAAGTCCGAAGAGTACAATTTGCCACTATGTCTGGCGTATGTGGACTATGAGAAAGCCTTTGATTCCGTCGAAATTTGGGCGGTGCTGCCAGTCCCTTCAGCGGTGCCAAGTTGACTGTCGGTATATCGAAGTGCTGAAGTGTTTGTACAGTAGAGTTACGATGGCTATCCGAGTACAGAACCAGAGTACGAAACCTATCTAATTGCAGAGAGGTGTAAGACAGGATGACGTTGTATCCCCGAAACTCTTCACTGCAGCATTGGAAGACGTTTTCATGCTTCTGGACTGGAAAGGATACGGTATTAACATCAATGGCGAGTACATCACTTACCTTCGATTTGCCGACGATATAGTCCTTATGGCAGAATCGCTGGAGGACCTAAGTACCATGCTCAATGACCTCAATAGTGTCTCCCAACGAATAGGTCTTAGGATGAACATGGACAAAACAAAGATCATGTTTAATGTCCATGTCACACCTATGCCGGTAGTTGTTGGGAGCACTAAGCTCGAAGTTGTATGAGTTGTAGTTGTATGTACGAGTATGCTTACCTGGGACAAATAGTCCGACTAGGTAAGTCCAACTTCGACCGAGAGGTCAATAACAGCCATAGTACAACTTAAATCTGTATAAGTGACAGAATTAAACCATTATGCATGCGTTGCGTGTTTATATTGTTGTGTAGTGAACAAAACTTTGTTATCAATATATGGAAAGAAGAAATATATTTGGTGCAGTAAAAAGATCATGTTAAATCTAAATTAAATTTATCCAACACTGTACTCGAGAAAAGGTTTTCATCTTTTATACGTATCTCTAAGGATAATTATATGTTATGTTGAAAAAACTGCTATACAGTGTAAATAATATAAATGTCATATTATATAACTGATTAAAACTAACGACTGCATGATATAATCCATAACATACATAGTACAGCTACTTAGACTATAAGACCCTCGAAATACCTTTTAGGCTGTTTAGCAAATTGTAGCCATTTTAAGACCCATAAAAACAAAATCTAAAATATAATTTTGGGAATATTAGACATTAGTTTAAGCCTATACTGTTACCTTCAGTTTAAGTAATGATAACTGTGCCCTAATGTGCCTATATATCCATTAATTTAATTTTTTTTCTAATCTATACAACAGACATTTAGTTACCGTATTTATTATTATTTTATTTTGTCTATACATAATTTTGTTACTTTCCTGACGAGACAATTTTTGGATAGAAAACATATACACGTTTGCCGTAAATCTAATTTTGCACTTTTAATTTACCAATTATCACCGTCAAAACTCAACTACAATTCAAATATAATATTGATATGTGAAATATATGTTTAGACATAAAAATATCGCCATCATTCAAACAACGTTCTTTTTGTTTTATAGTCATTTGTAATTCCGTTCAAAAACCAATTTAGAACGTTTATCTTTATAAGTTACTTATAAAACAATATCTGTGATATAAAAGTTTCCATGCACACCAAATAACAGCTGTAATACAGCATTTATATAGCCTCTTGTACCTATGCTTGTACAGCTTACTCTACAGAGCTACTAACGCATAAAGCTAGCTAGTTCCAATTTTTTACTTATAAGAACTGTATAAGAGCTTATACTGCTCTTATACAGCCAGAAAATACAGCCGTTAGTATAAAATAGTTTACAGCTAGCATGCAAGCTGTAAACTATTGCTACTAACTAAGCTTGGGATAGCTATCCCTTATCCAATATCACTCATCTTCGTAAAACTCGTTGCCGTTTTAACAGTCGAATTGAGTACCTCCTCCTTTTTGAAGTCGGTAGAAAATAAAAATGGATATAAATATGTATATATTCAGTCTTTAACTTATTATTGTATCAGTAAATTTTATTTGATTCTTTTCTGCACAAAATTCATGAAACAAACCAAACATACATACTTATAAACGAGGTAAATAGTTTAGCGAGCAGACGGATCTGAATTCTCAACAGATGTTACAAACCGTCCTGGCAAACTTTTGTCTCATTTCATTCATGCCGTTCAACAACAACCGGGGATTATAATAAGAGACTGCTAAGAATTTACAAAACGTTCAGGAATGGATTATTGTCGTAAAGAGAGGTGTAACGGCGCGTTTTGACGCTTTCCAACGATAAACTTGGCGTTTATCGCGGTTCTTGAACGCGCCACAGCTCGATGCTTTTGGAGTTTGTTTTATTTGAAATTTGCCTTTCTTTTTTAATGCGTACATGACTTATATTGTTAACAAAAAAAAAATTTGATGTATAATATAACTGAAAGTCGATGGTTATAAGGTATTTCAAGACCATGCTTTGGAGAATCTAAGGAGTGGAGAAGACCTTTGTCCAGGAGTGGATTTTGTAAGAGTCACCTAATGGTAAGTGACTACTGCCGCCCACGAACAACTGCCAACAAACACCAGAAGAATTGCAGGTGCGTTACCGGAAGGAAGGAGTAAGATCTTTGCTTGCAGGTCCCTAAATCATATCCTTCCAGAAAAATGGCCGGCGGTGAACTATTTCACAAAGAGGTCATACGAGGAACAAAACTCCTAGTAAAATGGATAGTGATGGACCGCTTATATACCGCATCTAGATGGTGTGGATGGTATCGTGAGTTAGTTATTTTAATTAGTGTATTCTAAAAGAAGGCTTAAGGCCAGCTGAGATTTTAAGGGTGTACAGTCTACCTGATGGTAAGTGGTTGCTGTGGCCCATAGACATGTATATCTATCCTCGTTTACCAATCAAAATGCAGATGCGTTGTCAGCCGTGAGGATTAAGATGGGACTCCTCTTTTCCAGTAATAAGAATCTCCGGTTCTCTACACTCGCCATACGAAAGACAGCAGAATTAAGCTGCTATTTTACGCGGGTATTCTGTGAGAGCCTGGTCCTCCCGCGGTCGAGCCGACCCATTCTTGCTATAGGTTTTTTTATTTTTTTTATTTATTATAGGATAAGGGTGACAAACGAGCACACAGTCCACCTAATGGTAAGTGGTTGCTGCGGCCCATAGACATCTACATCTATCCTCTGTTACAAATCAAAATGTATATGCGTTGTCACCCGTGAGGACTAAGATGGAATGCCTCATTTCCAGTAAAAAGGGCCTCCGGCCACCTACACTCACCAAGCGAAACGCAGAGGTAAACCTCTACTTCACGCTGGTTTTCTGTGAGGTCGTGGTACTACCCCGGTTCGAGCCGGCCCATCCGTGCGACAGCAAAACCTGCCGCGTGGCTCTACCACGTAAAAAATGATGGGATGATAATGATGTTGATAATATCTATTAATACTTTGCACTTGACAGTTGATTTTTTTAATATTTGGTCACATTTATTATCGACATATTATATTAATTACATAAAAGATAAAAAACGTAAATTATTGGTTTTCTTATTGTACATGGATCACCGTAGAAGTTCAAAAAGGTCATAAAATCAATCAATAAATTCAACAAAAGAATTCTCATCGAATCAAATGATAAATTAAATCAAGCACCATACTACAAGTATGTAACTAAAAACTTCCGCAAAATAAAATGTCATATTTATTTTGCGCGATTTTTACAGCGCACTAAACACTGAAAATCAAGTAAACTAAAGAGCAAATCCTTCTACCGATTTCAGTACAACAGACATCAAAAGCGGCAATAACAAAGGAACCCTAAAAACATAATGAGACGGCAATGGGTGCGCAAGTGCTCCCGTTCGCATGGACCCGTAGCAATTTTTGGGATCTCATAAATATGTATAAGGCGGTAGTCTTCTTTTCCTTTACTTATCAATTATGGGGTCGTTTAAGCGACACGCTGGGGTCTCGCTGGAAGTATTCCGCAGCAACACAAGGGTTAACGCGTTTATATACCGAGTGAATGCTTTGAAGATTTGCTTCGCTGAAGTTTTTAGTCAATATGGTAACGTGGTCCTATCAAATGATAATTTTACATAAAGTTTTAAGGAAAATATGCTAGTTTGGTATAATACTAAGACTTATTTTCATTTTTAATCTTTATTAATGAAATCTCTATTTTGATATTGTGAATTTAAGGTTTAAACTCAAAGTGGTATCTGAATACCGAACTAAATATTATGTATATCGTCTTCTAACAATTTAAAGAAACTTTACTAAAACAACGAACTCTTTATTGGTAGTATGTTCTCATCTTCAGAAAACTGTCTAAAAATATTCTTGGCGATTATTAGATTCGGCAGCTATTATTATTTTGTAATAGTATTTGAGGTACCTAAGCTCGGATTACGCTATCCTTAGCCTTGGCATTGGCAGTAGTGTAATAATTAAAATATCAGACTTTTTCATGATTCTTTTTCTCTAGTTGGACATGCTCTCAGGAACCAATAAAGGTGTTGAGATTGTATTGGTGGACACCAAATCCCGAACATATTTGTCTACGAAATATAATTTAATAGACGTAATATAATCTTACCAGGTATGTATCGTTCATGTTAATAAGCACCAGGTTAAGAGCGCAGGCTGTTAAAAATAATAATAATATTTCTGTCGTTTAAGCTGATTATTAATTGAACAATATCATGGATAAATTAAAAGTGTTTTGACGACTGATTCCTAATCGATTCATGTTATATTCAATGATCTAAACTCGTGTTATATTTGTAGTGCATATTTCTTCATTACTTTCGTGGAACTGATAATTATTATTCCTGGTATCGTGATAAGTAGAATGCGACATACCGCGCTCAGATGTGTGCATACAATGAATGTTATTACAGACAATGTAGAGAAAACTATAAATCAACATTTTATTATTAATAAACTTTGCAATAAAGTAAGAAATACGTTAGATTATGTACTTTCTGTTTTAAAAAATTCCACAAAGAGCACCTTGTCGTGCGCAACCTATGAGCCCCGGAGCGCAAAGACCCCATATTTTAAACCCGGGGTGAATTTTATGGCAAAAAATACTCGGGAATTTTACGCAGTGTTCAAAACAGTCCCCGATGTCCCCGAGGTAGTTTCGATTCAGACTCGATTATGTTTAGGGTTAAACGTCATTGATATCGCCGATCAATGCCCACTGGAGGGTTATTGAATATATTTTTTTCCTCTAATTTGTACGGTCCATGTGGCTAGGGTTGGATACAGATCGTATCATTGTTTATTGATGGTAGTGTAATATAATTGAACAAATTTAAATACAATATACGGTTATTTTAGATTGCGCAGTAATCTGTGTATTTATTATAATGCTACTCATATATCTACAAAAAATTTAACCAAAATGGTGTGAGTGTCAGCAGTATCATTGAGATGGAAAAATTCACCTGAGCATTGCGCATAATGGAACACACATTTTTTTATTACAGTTACACTGACTACTAGGTAGTAGGACTTCTTTTTTAGCGAAGAGTCTGTTTAAAATGGCACTCTCATCTTTTACCTATTTCTACTTTTAACCTTCCATGTACGCTCTTTTATGTTCCGGTCCAGTTTAAAAAGAAAGAGAACCAGTATAATTAGAGATTTTGAAGCATCGTCCATCCTTGTCCTTAATGGCGACAACGCATATTACGTCACTAGTTTAAAGTTGCTGGTGGCAGCTGTAGCATCATGGAGTGAACTTGGCTCATTGATTACGATAATGTTCTAAAAATATTTTTTCTCGTATAAAAAATATCATCATCGTTATTACAGTCATTCTAAAGCCTACTGCTAAACATAGGTCTGCCCTATTGAGGGAATATTTGCTAAAATTGCCACACTTGGCAGTCGTGGCACATTTGACTCTCTCGCCTTTCACCTCTTATGATGCCCACGGGTAGTGGCCTACCTTTCACCGCCACTTCACGATGATGTAAACATTATGAATTGGAATCCTTTTCCCATTGTATATCGTAAAATGTAACATATCTTAAAGATTTTAGAATTTCTAAAGATACGTCGTGTGTAACCCCGCATTAGTATCGATTTGAACATAACTTTCAAATTTAATTAAATGTGCGTACCTACATACAATCGTTTAAAAATCCAACAGCCCGCATTCCTAAAAAGAGCAATCTTTAAACAAAATCTTTTAACATCCACCGAATCAAATGCTGTTTTAGCAATTTACGGTAAATTTACTGTCGGGGGCCGTTTTTAACAATTGTCCGTCGACAGGAGATCGTAGCAGATAAACTGTTGTGGGACCCGCATATGCGCGCACGCAATGTGCGTCATAGATCAACGTAAACTTATGTAGAAGCGACAGAGTACATGTGAAGAGATAAAACGTTTTGAAAATCCAGAAGTACACTGATAATCCTGTACTGTCCTGTTCTATTTATTCCCTGTTAAAAAAAGCAACTAAAAATAGTAATTTGACGGTTCAGTGGCGCAGTGGCTGAGCGTTTGGCTGCGGCGCTCCGCAGCGTTTGGTGCGGGATTCGAACTCACAGTTCAAAAACGCCTTGAGATCTCCTTTAGATGATATCAGAAGTTTTACAACTAAAATAATTGTTTCGGGTCTGAAGTTAGTACGGGTTTTGTTTACATGCAATTTCTGAATATGAAACAAAGTTAAAAACATATACAAATGCAAAATACGTTCGATTTCTATATCTTACGTATACTACTTTTAAGTGGTTTTTTTTTCTTTTTTTTTTAAAACGTTACCCCCACACTAGGATTTTCTCCTGTATCGTGGAGGCAGTTTACAAATATAAATTGCACAAGGACAAACATCCAGACCCGGAACAATTATTTGTAGGCCATACAAATACTTCTTCCGTCCGGGATTCGAACCCGCGGCCCCCAGCACAGCAACTCATTGCTAAGCCACTGCGCCACGGAGCCGTCAGTAATAAAATTTTTAATACAGTAGGGGTGCCAAACGACTACACAGTCGACCTGCTGGTAAGTGGGTGCTGTGGCACATAGATATCTACATCTATCCTCTATAAGGAATCAAAATGCAGAACATGTGTCCATCCCTGAGGTTTTTTTTATAGGATAGGGTGACATACGAATACACAGTTTACCTGATGGTAAGTGGTTCCTGTGGCCCATAGACATCTACATCTATCCTCGTTTGCAAATCAAAATGCAGATGCGTTATCACCCTTGAGGACTAATATGGAATGCCTCTTTTCCAGTAAAAAGGGTCTCCGGTTCTCTACACTCACCATATGAAACACAGCAGCGTTAAACTGCTATTTTACGCTGGTATTCTGTGAGAGCGTGGTCCTTCCCCGGTCGAGCCGACCCATTCGTGCTACACCTATACTACTAATATAGCTTCAACATGGCTCTACCACGTAATATCATATACCTGCTGAAAAGATAAGGGATATGTTGAGAATATCTAGATGCCCACCATGTTGTGGACTCGTTGGTGAGAGAACGGCAGGTGCTATAATTCTAGTAATAATAACACTTCCTATTTTATTACTTGTGTTCTTTAGTTTCGGCACACTTGGATAGTAGGCGTGGTAGCGCAGAAGCTAAGCGTACGCCGTAAATTTCACTGTACGCGATCAACTAGGGTTCGATCTCCACCGTAACGTATGAAAAAACTATTAATTGCAATTTTACGTGCTGTTTTACTCCATGCTCGGCGGTGATAGAAAATATCTTGAGGGAAAATACCTGCATGTCTAAGGAATAAGTTATTTATGGAAACGTTAAGTTCACCAGCACTTACTGGAGGAACGCGGAGGACAAATTGCTCCATTACCCTCCCAAAAATGAAAGGCAAAAGCCAGCCGTGGGATGTATATGGGCTAGAACTTTCATGGCATGTGTTTTGTAGAAAAACTTACGTATATCCCACTTACATTTTAATTTATAAAAAATTTAAAGATTTTTTTAACTTTCTTTCCCCATCTTCTGCTTTATCATTGCCCGTTACGGGATGCATTGGGCTTGACGTTTTGTAATTAATAAATCGTTAATGTTTCGCCTCGTCACTTCATGATTGTTTTTATTTTTATGATAAACTTCTGGCTTTTCTAGTGACGAGTTCAATGTCAACAGGAATAATTTTCTACCGATTTCAAAAAGGAGGAGGTATTCAATTCGACTGTAGGTTTTTTATGTGTGTTACCACATAACTTTTTTCTGGGTGAACTGATTTCGATGATTCTTTTTTTATTTGAAAGCTGGTGGCTTCTCGTGTGGTTCCATATAAATTTGATCAAGGTCTAACCAATAGTTTTTGAGTTATTCTTAATAATTTATATTATTGAATTCATTTCGTAGATTTTTTTTAATTTTTAACTTAATTTCTTTGCATATTTTGTAAACATGTAATTAGTACTTACACAAAACCTTATACTACCCGGACGATTACGAGAATTTGTAAGGTTAATAAGACAAAACATTTTCTAGACGAAGTTAATTACTTAACTATAGAATTTTAGTCAAACATTGGCCAAACATCAGTCCAATCGTCCGTTAGACATGGTTCTGTCCCATGTCACGAATGATTTGCCACAACCGGCGACTGGTAATCTCAGTAGGAACCAGATCTTGCCACCTTTGAAATTGTTATAAATTAATTTGCTTAATTTCGCGTAAAGAAAGAAAATGATGTGTCCTGTCCAATTTTAAGGTGACCTCCCACCCTCCCTCAATCGCGCGCACTATACCCGTCGACGTCAATCCCAACACTACCATCCCCAGCATCAGCACACTAGGCACGACACACCACTCTCGAAAATACGACACGTGTTTCGCCTCTACACGAGGCATCCTCACGTGAAGTATACTCTGCGGAGGTTGACCTTTGAAGTTGTTGGTGTAAGCGTTCATCATTAATTAATTCATTCATTCATTACAGCCCATCAAAGTGCTCTGCTAAACATGGGTCTATCATAGATTATCACATTAACGGGATATTTGCTATAGTTGGCAACTGTCATCTCGCTTCGTCAAACGAAGTTTTATTTTCTAGTTGTTATTAGTCGCTCTCACTTTTTACGGCATCAACGGGATGATATGTCATTTTTCAGCAATTATATCTTTCTGGTGTTCGCCATAGTCAGCTTCGGTGGTCGTGCCGCCACTACACGGCCAACGTCACCAACACATGGCGTATTCTATTATATAGAATACTAGCTGCACCTCGCGTCTTCGCTCGCGTGTACTTTGGTTTTAATTTTTTTTACGCGGAACCCTATATCTTTTTCTAAAATAAAAGTAGCCTAAGTTACTCCTTATAACATTAGCTATCTGCCAGTGAAAGTTCCGTCAAAATCGGTCCAATCGTTTCGGAGATTAGCTGGAACAAACAGACAGACAGACAGACAAAAATTTTAAAAATTGTGTTTTTATTATAAGTACCGTATACACTTTAATATGCATTTAGTAAGAAGCTGTTATTTTGACATTACAAACAGACACTTCAGTTTTATTTATTTGTATAGATTATTATAATATAGATGTATAGAAAATTTGGGGGTCATTGTAGAAGCGTGCTCGTCGCGACCCCTGCCAGCCCTTTTCAGGGCTGCAATTCTACATAGCTGCGCACCCATGCCAACGAGGGTTAGGGCGTCCCCCCAAGGCGACGCACACCAGCTCGTCCCCGTTGGTGTGAAATGCAGCGCGCAAAGCGGCGATGGGGACCGCCACCCGTCACGCACAGCCCGACACGGCGGAAGGTGGAGGACAGAGTGCAGAGTTGGCACGTGGAATGTTAGAGGAGGCATGAGAGATAAGACGAATGAGCTGATCGAAATAATGAAAGAAAGAGAATTAGATGTCGTGTGTATGTCGGAGACCAAACGGAAGGGCAGTGGTACTGAAGAGCTCCCTGGCGGGATGTTAGCTCTATGGTCCGGAGTCCCAGAGAGCGAGAGGGCCTGCCAGGGAGTGGTGGTGCTGCTGTCGTCTCGATTGGTCGATGTTATGACTGAATATATGCTTGTGAACTCAAGACTTCTCTGGGTTCGCTTTAAATTGGGACTGACGAAGTTATTCCTTTTGGCTGTTTATGTGCCGGTAGCTTCGTCGTCCAGGGCTGAGCTGGAGAAGTTTTGGGAAAATTTAAGAGAAGTTCTAGATTTAGTTAGGGGAAACGAAATAATTGTTGTATGTGGTGATTTGAATGGATGGATTGGTACCGCTCGACCAGGGTACGAGTCGGTGCTTGGAAAGTTTGGCGATAAAAGGGTTAATGATGCTGGCAAGCTTATACTGGCTGTATGCAAGGAAAAGGGTCTTCTTGTGACAAACACTATGTTTAATCACAAGAAAATCCATATGCATACTAGAGAAAGAAAGAATGGGAGAAGTATGATCGATTTGTTCCTGGTGGACGACCGACGAAACAGGTGATGGATACGCGAGTGTTCAGGGGTGCTGACCTGGGAACGGATCACTATCTAGTGATTACTAGATTTAGGGGTCTGTTCGCGGGTTGGCGCAACCGGACGGCAGTGAGAGAACCATAGTCGGTCTGTCGCATCCGTAGCTGGAAACTTCAGGAAGCGGATACTAGGGACAAATATCATGCGAGGGTAGCCGAATAGCTTGACACCATCGGTGGCAGAAAAGAATGTGTGGAAAGAACATGGCAGAACATTAGGGATGGAATGGTAAGTGCAGCGGAAGAAGTGTGTGGAACGATAAAAGGAGGTAGCAGTAAAAGAAGAGATGCATGGTGGAATGATGAAGTAAAAGAAGCTGTAAAGAAGAAGCAGAAAGCATGGTTAGACTACTTGGCCTCTAGTAATGATAAGGATATGAGAGAGAAGATGAAAGAAAGATATAAGCTGCAGAAAGTTCACACGAAAGCATTGATTGAGGAAGTGCGTGAAAGGTGTAGAATGGAAGCGGACGAAAGGTTGTCGCACAACTTTAAGGAGAACTCTAAACTCTTCTGGAAAGAGGTTGGAAGGACCCGGAGTGGTGCGACGGCCTTAAGAATGAACAAAGTGCTTTCGAGAACCAATGACGTCCTCTCAAAAAAATCGGACGTCATGCAGCGATGAAGCGAATTTTATAGAGAAATGTATGCGTGTGATGATCTTAGTGAGGGATCCGGGGGTGACGCCGTGACTGGTACGCCAGACCCGTACCTCGATAACACTGAGGTCATCAGTATGAAAGAGATTGAACGTGCGATTCGAAGTTTGAAATGTGGTAAGGCTGCGGGACTAGACAGAGTTACTGCTGAAATGGTCAAGTATGGTGGGCCTCGCGTCTGGGACAGCTTTCATCTGCTGTGCAATTTGTGCTGGCGGACGGGGGATGTCCCGGATGATTGGCGATCCGCAGTCATTGTGCCTTTATATAAAGGTAAAGTTTCACATTTTGACTGCGGGTGTTATCGGGCGATCAGCTTGACCAGTTTAGCAAGTAAAGTTTACTCGAAGGTTTTGACACGTAGGATGCAAGAGAAATCGGAAAGATTTCTATGGGAGGCATAATGCGGATTTAGACCTGGAAGAGGATGCACGGATCAAATGTTTTCTCTCCGCATGATCACGGAAAAGCTTCTGGCTGCTAAACAGGAGATTTTCTGTGCTTTTGTGGATCTTGAGAAGGCATTTGATAAGGTTGTAAGGAAGAAAATGTGGGGAACTGTTGTCGTGGTATGATATGGATGGTAGATTGCTAAGGGCTGTGCAGTCACTTTACTGTGACTGTAAAGCCTGTGTGCGGGCAGGGCATGACCTTTCACCCATGTTTAGCGTCCAAACGGGCGTAAAACAGGGTTGTGTCATGTCATCCTGGCTGTTCATACTATATCTCGACAGCTGTTTACAGAAGCCGTTTGGGTGTGAAATTGGGTGACATTAAAGTAAATTGTCTGCTGTATGCTGATGATGCAGTGCTTATTGCACCATCAGAGTCAGAACTGCAGGCATTAGTCACGTGTATGTAAGAGGAATGTGAAATTAAAGGTCTCCGTTTGAATGCTAATAAAACTAAGGTTCTGGTATTTGAAAGGGACAAAGAGAGAACGAAGTGTGAAATATGGGTAAATCAGGAATGTCTAGAACAGGTAAATGAAATTGTATACTTGGGGAGTGCTTTCAGCCGGGATGGAAGATGTGATTTAGATGTGGACAGGCGTGTCGCTGCCTGGAACAAAGTCAATGGTGCCCTGACTGCGTTAGTCAAAAGGCAAGGCGTAGTGAAGAGTGCACGCCTTGCAATACATAACGCAGTGTTGGTACCAACTGTGTTATATGGCAGCGTAACCTGGGTATGCCAGAAGAAGCATAAAAGTAAGTTGAATGCAGTGGAGAGGCGATCTCTTCGTAAAATGTGCGGCGTTACCATGGCCGACCGAAAGCGAAACGAAGAGATTCGCAATATGGCAAGTTGAAAAGGTGACCTTATCACAAAAATTGATAAGGGTGTGCTTCGATGGTTTGGGCACGTTGAGCGAATGAGTGGAGACCGAATGGTGAAGAAAATATATAGCGCGAAAGTAAATATTAAAAGGTGTCGAGGTAGACCGAGACTAACTTTCGAAGACCATGTGAACAAATTGCTCGAAGAGGGGAAGGTCAAGAGTACTCGGATACCTAGACGTGCATGTATGAAGAAGATAATGAATTTGAAAGAAGCGAAAGAGGTATGTAAGGATCGTGACACTTGGCGATCTGTTCTCTCTGGCTACCCCGTCAGGGATTGTGCGTGAAGATAAGTAAAGTAAAGTATGTATAGAAAATTATTTCAAACAAACGAGTACACAGTCCACCTGGTAGTAAGTGCATACTTTTGCCCATAGACACCTACATCTATCTTCGATTAAGAAACAAAATGCAGACGTGTTGTCATTCTTGAGCACTAGGATGGAATGCAGCAGCATTAACTACCAGCCTAAAATAGCAGGTAAATGCTACTGTGTTTCCTATTGGGATTGTAGAGAACTGGAGACCCTTTCTACTGGAAACGAGGTATTCCATTTTAGTCCTCAGGGGTAACAACAACATAAATGCCTCGTGTGAATGTCTAGTCTTCAATCGCTTAATTTTAACTTTTTAATTCTACAGAGAGGTTGTAAATTAAAAATGTTTTTTGGCTACACTAACAATGCCGATTTCTTCGGCATTGTTAGTATAAGCAGCGGTCGCGGGTTCAATTCCCCGCTATAAAGGTATAAAGGTGTCAAAATTTAGGTAAGACTATGTTGGTCAAACTGTGACATTGAGGGCTGTTACTCGACTACCTATTCTATTTAGGGAGGAGTTCTCTTGGTAGAGGTCGCCCGTCCGAGGGGCGGGCGTGTAGCGGCGCAAAATTGTTCAGGTGTGGGTGTGGTCCGTTGTCAGCGCGGTTGAACATACCGCGCGACAACCGGACCACAAACTCTTCGATAGTCTCCATTTTGAGGTTGACCGCTACGACCTGCACCGACGATGGTTCGTAAGGTTAAATTCTGCTGGGCCTGCAGCCGCCGCCTCTGTCTGTTGCTCAAGAGCGTGTACCAGGCCGGAGCTGCGTAAGGGCCCAAGAAGACAAAATTTAAAAATGGTACGATATTTTAAAACCGATTTAGGTTATTGTCAACCTTAAGATCAATATTACTATATATCATATATCAATATATCTTGTAGTATTATACTACTTACGTATCATTTTACATTATTTTAAATTCATTTTTCCATTCCGTTTCGATTTTCTGCATTCACCTCAAAACTGGATATTTTACATCACCTTTATTTCCATAGGATCCTGTAACGATTTTAAACCATAAGAACACAATAACAAATCATTTCTACTTCGTATTTTCACATTATCAGCACTTTTAAATTGGTGTCAATGGAGTCTACCTTTTTTCGATCTTTTAACTAGTTTTCCGTAACTCTACAATCTTGGACTTAATGTGGGCAGCTGCGCTACCTTTTTTCCTATATCAATAATATTTCATTTTCCACTTAAATCTTACCGTTTTCTTATTATAAACCAAAAACAAAAATTTGACATGTTTTGTCTTTCTTATTTATATCGTTTCCATGGTAATTATATTCAAATTTGCTACCGATCTGTTATTCCTATTTCGATAATTTCACATAAATCCTCTTTTCTCTTGACCATTTACAAAAAATTTGCGTATAATTTAAATAATTTTTCCGTTCTCTCTAGAAAGGTATAAAAGCCGAACAATCGGTGAAGAAAGGCAGTCTCGCTTCAGTTCGCGAATTAGAAGTATCTCCTAAAGGCCTTATCCCGGGGCCGCACTGCCCCGGGATCCTGCAAGCCTCCATTTACACGTGAAGTCTTCGGCGAAGCCTTCTTAAAACTCGGGCCGCGCCACTCCGGAATCCTACAAGCCTCCACCTACCTCGGAAGTCGCTTCGAGTCTACTACAAGCGCGGGGGCCACACTACTCCGGGCACTACTACTACTTACTCCAGGCGCCGAGTGCACCTACCGCCGGCGCTACCTTTGGGCGCTGCAACTGCTGGTTTTAAGCGTTGCGCGCCCCTTCTCCAGGTGCTACGTGCGCCGGCTCCGGACGCTGCGTGTACTGGCTCCAGGCGCTGCGCGCCGTCGCTGCTAAGAAAACCTACCTCTACAAGCGCAAACGGCGTGTGCTGTGCTGGCTTCAGGCGCTGCGTGCCGTCGCTGCTAAGAAACCTACTTCTACAAACGCAACGTGTGTCGCTTCGACTTTTAGGCCCCACTACAACACTATATTCCCCTATTCTCTCACCTTTTTTTTTTTTTTTTATAATCTAATTGTACTCTCACTTCATTCATCATCATCCTCATTCCATTTTTTTTATAAAATTGTAAATACCTTTTATAAATTTAAATATATAGTTTTCTGGCTCTACTTTTGTTGTTTTGTTGTACTTAGGTTAGGTTTTTTTTTTTTTATTGTCGCTTCACGACATTTGGCGCTCAACGTAAAAGTCCTCTTTCTCTCTTAATTCTTCACCTTTACTGCGCCTTGTCCATTCCCTTTTGATTTAATTGCTCTCCCTTTCGTTCTTAACTCATTATTCATCATTCATTTATTCATGCTTTTCATACCTTCCAAATTCTAGAACAAAACTTCATCTAGTTTTTAAACTTATCTGGATTATATTTAGACCTACATTTCACACAACACTTACATTCATCACTTTAATATTTTTATTGTAGATTACTTTCCAAATTCTAAAACAACAATTCATCTAGTGTTTCAACTTATCTAGACTATATTTAGACCTACATTCAACACTTACTTACATTCATCACTCTAATATTTTTATTCTAGGTAACTTAAAGAGGTATAACTTTTCAATTAAATCTTTATTTCTTAAACTTAACTTTGAACTTTACACTTTATATAAAATTGTTTTTCAAAGCTGAAGCGAGACGATTCATAACTTTTCTAAGCATTTACTAACTGTTAATTTGTATATATGTATAAATATCTAAACATTTATTAACTGCTAATTTGTATATATGTATAAATATCACATTTAATTTGTATATATGTATAAATATCACCATCATTTTCACCTTGTTATTATTTCTTTTAATTTGTTTGTTTGTTTGGTAGGTTAATCTTCACTTCTTATTATTTCAGACACATCTCGCTAGTGATGTTGCTGATCTCTGGCTTTGAGCCCTACCGCTCTGGCCGTTCTTTATCTTTACTTAAGTCATAGCGACTAAAGCTTGCTTAAGATTGATCTCTTTATCTTTATCTTCACGCAGGAGCGGATGACAACTCCTTAAATAAGCCTGAATGTCCTTTCGAAAACACACTTTTAAGAGTGGTGTTTCTTCGACTAATTTATTTTTTCTTCCACGCAGGAGCGGATGACTACTCCTTAAATAAGCCTTAATGTCGTTTCGAAAACACACTTTTAGAGTGGTAGTCATTGAATGTGAACTCCACCCTTACCTGAATGGCAGATGATGAATGTAAGAGATAGTATATCTGATTTTGCCTGGTGATGTCTGTTTCTGCAAAGCTGTGTTTTTATGGTTTATTTTAGAATGTATATATCAAAATTTTTGCTGAGTCAAAAATTTTCCAGGGTCGGGGGGAAAATGTAGTATTATACTACTTACGTATCATTTTACATTATTTTAAATTCATTTTTCCATTCCGTTTCGATTTTCTGCATTCACCTCAAAACTGGATATTTTACATCACCTTTATTTCCATAGGATCCTGTAACGATTTTAAACCATAAGAACACAATAACAAATCATTTCTACTTCGTATTTTCACATTATCAGCACTTTTAAATTGGTGTCAATGGAGTCTACCTTTTTTCGATCTTTTAGCTAGTTTTCCGTAACTCTACAATCTTGGACTTAATGTGGGCAGCTGCGCTACCTTTTTTCCTATATCAATAATATTTCATTTTCCACTTAAATCTTACCGTTTTCTTATTATAAACCAAAAACAAAAATTTGACATGTTTTGTCTTTCTTATTTATATCGTTTCCATGGTAATTATATTCAAATTTGCTACCGATCTGTTATTCCTATTTCGATAATTTCACATAAATCCTCTTTTCTCTTGACCATTTACAAAAAATTTGCGTATAATTTAAATAATTTTTCCGTTCTCTCTAGAAAGGTATAAAAGCCGAACAATCGGTGAAGAAAGGCAGTCTCGCTTCAGTTCGCGAATTAGAAGTATCTCCTAAAGGCCTTATCCCGGGGCCGCACTGCCCCGGGATCCTGCAAGCCTCCATTTACACGTGAAGTCTTCGGCGAAGCCTTCTTAAAACTCGGGCCGCGCCACTCCGGAATCCTACAAGCCTCCACCTACCTCGGAAGTCGCTTCGAGTCTACTACAAGCGCGGGGGCCACACTACTCCGGGCACTACTACTACTTACTCCAGGCGCCGAGTGCACCTACCGCCGGCGCTACCTTTGGGCGCTGCAACTGCTGGTTTTAAGCGTTGCGCGCCCCTTCTCCAGGTGCTACGTGCGCCGGCTCCGGACGCTGCGTGTACTGGCTCCAGGCGCTGCGCGCCGTCGCTGCTAAGAAAACCTACCTCTACAAGCGCAAACGGCGTGTGCTGTGCTGGCTTCAGGCGCTGCGTGCCGTCGCTGCTAAGAAACCTACTTCTACAAACGCAACGTGTGTCGCTTCGACTTTTAGGCCCCACTACAACACTATATTCCCCTATTCTCTCACCTTTATTTTTTTTTTTATAATCTAATTGTACTCTCACTTCATTCATCATCATCCTCATTCCATTTTTTTTATAAAATTGTAAATACCTTTTATAAATTTAAATATATAGTTTTCTGGCTCTACTTTTGTTGTTTTGTTGTACTTAGGTTAGGTTCTATTTTTTTTATTTTTTTTTAATTGTCGCTACACGACAATCTTTATATTTGTCTTTTTTGGTTCAGAAATATTTCAGAAGTAAAGGGCATGTTATCGAGCAAGGTCTAGGCATCATAAGTAGGTCGCTAGAGCATTGTTTGTTAGCTCGCAGGTTGCGTGATTTGTAGAATAAGATGTCTAATTGCCGCCTTAAAATATAACAGTAAATACAATCCAATTTCCCCTACGCACCCCTACTGACAACGCGTGAATCCATAATAAGTGCCTTAATTAAAATCATCTCGAAAACGACACACAAACAAAGATTGCTCCATCACGTGATCGTTAATAAGCAATCTGACGCGTCGGAATAATTAACGTAATAATCAGTTAAGTGATAGTAATGACATGCGGGCGACGGTCCTACGTCTATATTCAACGATGTTTGCTTTTTTATTCAACGTGCATTCACCCTTTTGTTTCACGAGGCTACAGTTTCATATCTATTACTTTGTTGATTGAAGAATATGCAACAAGTTCGCTTTCGTCGAACAGACGGCAAGTTGTCAACGAGTGGTTTTTAAGCCGCAATAGGACAGTTTGATACTATGGTGATTCGAGATTACGGTCTTGAGGAGCAATGTATATGTAGGAAGTATATTGGGTATAGTACAGAGACTGATTTTGTAGTTAGGAATAATAATTAATTCGTTTACACGAATTAATTATCCAACGAGTAGAGGATAAACTAGTAACGGAATACGACAAGCGCACCGTTCCACGTCAGAGCCAAGACTGTCTTAACGGCGGCCGCTCCGTCCGTTTTATACAAGCAAAACGGGCGCCACCGCAGGTGCAACGGTGCAGGTGTGCGGAACACGTGTTATTTATAAGAACTCTGTATGGCTACACCAACGGCGCTGCACGTGCAATGGTGCTGGTGCCGTCACGGCCATACTGACATGCGTACGTCCTCGCACGCGCTCCATCACAATTTTAGTTATCTGTAGAAAAAACACATCGTTCGTCTATCCTGACATAACAGCGTCTGGTCCGGTCTATATTGACCCTTCAGACTTAGGCGACAATCAGTTTTGTTCCGGCAGTAAGCCCTACAAAACTTTAATCAACTTTATGCTTGATCGGTATGATTAGTCTGTAGCTTTTTCTATTTTCTCTTTTTTTTTTCAAGTACTATTTTCGCTAGTCCGGAATAATTATTCCCTATAGGCATATCATTGGACCGGCACAGAGCCCTGCAAAGATAGTAAGAACAAATTTTTTTTCTTACGCTTTTTTTTTCAAGTACTATTTATGCTAGTCCGGAATCACTATTCCCTGTAGCTATATCATTGGACCGGCAAACGCCCTGCAATGATAGTAAGAACCACATTTTTTTTCTTACTCTCTTTTTTTTCAATTCAGTATAGAGCAGTTACAGACCAACCATACCGCAAACATGTCCCCGTCACAATCACACAAAAGTGTATCGTTAAGGACGTAGTGATCACCTAAGTATGTAAACCAACAGCAACACGACACATATCCCAGTGCAGCACAGACCAGCCTCCCTGCAACTTTATGTCCCTTTCCTGCACTAGAATAATTACTTCGCTAGAGTGTTGCAACGTCTCTAGTATTTTCTAGATGCACAGACACGGCTCTGACTGTCGCACGTCCTTGTTCGGTTGACAGTGAACAGCATGCGGTCTATCAGTTATCACCACCTGCTAACAGATATTAACTCTTGTTAAATATTACAACGGTCGACCATCCCAGACTTCATTTAAGTCTAGAACGCACCGATATGACTACCTCCAGGCAAACGCACTACAGCTTTTCGTTCTGCTGCGTTCGTGGCACATTCGCGCCAGCAAGCCGTCGCGCCGTACTAGCGCTAGCGAATCATCGCACTGCTTTGCAAAATTAAAAGAAATCGAGATAAATGTATTGCGAGCCATGGAATTCCGAGCTTCCAAAATTCAACACATTCTCTTAAGAAACGGCAACTGTATGACATTTGAAAACATTGCAAAAAACGGAAACTATGTGTAGAGACGGATACCATCACATATTTCAAAGGGAAGGAGGCAACTGCGCAAAATCTACGAAAGCCGACCAAGCCTCAGACGTTCATTTACAGCACCAAAGCACCATGTGTTCGGCGGCCACTTGAATTGCCTTGCCGTAAGATCAGCCGATAAGTTACAGACTGTAGTGGTGTAGGCTCAATTTTACTAGCGCTCGGCCGTACCTGACCATGTTCGATTAGCCGTCACAACATCTTCCTCATTGATCATTGTTGTAGAGACTTCTACGAATCTCTCCACATCAAACCCAAATCTTGTCGACCACACAGTATACGGAGCAAACTGCAACACTGATCAACACATTAGAACACCAAAATGTCACTTATTATTTTCAATTCCTAGCATGTTAAAGTATTTTGGTACATCGCTTAAACGTTTTGAATTTCAAAATATAACAGTTGATAATCATGTTTCGCATGAACTATCAAATTACAACAAAACTTGAACAAGTTAATTTTTCATTCAATGCAAACGATGACTCGTCTAGAAAGCCTCCGACATTTCTTCCATTTGTTAACATATTTAGTTAAGTCAGAAATAATGAAAATACTTGAGGGTACTTTTAATACAAATCGAACAAAAGGATTTATCTTTTGGCTTAAATAATTTCACTTTATCTTTTCTCTACACTTTAATGATACGACAATATCGTAAGTAGGACAGCAAATTTCATTTCGGTATTTAACATAAAAAGAGATCCATCAATGCAAAATGCATTATAGCCTTTACAAATGTAATAATTGTCATACTATTCGAAGATTATATGTCGGCAATAAGGGGGACTTTATCCCACTTCTGATGTAGGAAGTATATTGGGTATAGTACAGAGACTGATTTTGTGGTTAGGAATAATAATTAATTCGTTTACACGAATTAATTATCCAACGAGTAGAGGATAAACTAGTAACGGAATACGACAAGCGCACCGTTCCACGTCAGAGCCAAGACTGTCTTAACGGCGGCCGCTCCGTCCGTTTTATACAAGCAAAACGGGCGCCACCGCAGGTGCAACGGTGCAGGTGTGCGGAACACGTGTTATTTATAAGAACTCTGTATAGCTACACCAACGGCGCTGCACGTGCAATGGTGCTGGTGCCGTTATATATATGAACGAAATGTCAAAGTCAAAAACACTACACGTTTTAACACGTTTAATATATGTAGGGTAAACAAAAACCCACGTAAAAGAATATAGAGCTGACGTGAAATGCCAACATTCCGAGAAGTCTGCAGTCTGTGATCATTATATTCTAAGGGTCGCCGCCATTACATCAGATTTGATAGACCACAAATTCTCGCGAAAGAACGAGGGTTCGATTCCTTGCAAAGATGATACATTAGGGTATTTAAATTAATATAACACCCTAATTTCAATAAAAAGGGAAGCCGGGTACTACCGAATGCTTGGGATCCTGTAATTAATAAAATTAAAACTAAACCCAAGCATACCATTGTAAGACTTCAAGATACAGTAATCTAACCACCAAAATTAATTATTAAAAAGCTGAAGATACTCCGAGGTAACTTTAACCTCGGGACGTATAACATCTCAGTCCCCCCGTGACCATAGGTGATGCAAAGCACCCGAAGCGTCTGAAATTAGAAATATATAAAAAAATAAACGCGATAAATCTATAAAAATAATTTTATCTAATGTCCATATAAAAAAATCACATCCATTAGAAGAGAAGTGGATGAACCTTATACGAACGGAATATAATAAATCGTCAATCAGGTCTTTCCGATAAAATACGAAGAGAACACATTCGTTTTGCTTTAAAGCTCTCGTATAATACACCCATATCGTGAAATCAATCGTTCAAAAGTATTTGCAAGTTAAATATATTGTGAATGGTACAGTCAAATGCAAACAAATTGCAACAAATATCATTCGAGAAATACACTTGCCTCTAGAGCGAGAGTAGCTTAATAATTAAGTTAATTGCGCGTTCCGGGTTTTAATTACGTGTAAGAGTCACAATGCACTATAATGGGGGTTTGACCCGGGAAACTTTCACGTACGCACAAAATACTAAAGCAAAATAACAACATAATATGTTTCGTATGAGTATATTGAGTTTCGAGAATCGAAGACCCTTTGTACTGGAAACAAGGTATTCTATATTAATCCTCAGAGAATAGATGTAGGTATCTATGGGCATTCACTTAGATATCATCAGGTGGACTGTGTGCTTATTTGACTCTCTTATTTCTATAAAAAAGACTGACATAATTCGTACAAGCATATTCGACTTAGTAATAGTAATAGTGGGACAGCTAGTGTTATTTTTACCAAAAAAAAGTGCGAGTAGGATTCATGCTAGAGTTCCGTATAAACTTTATTATGTTTGCAGATAATCATACATCCCGTGAGTTATTAGTAAGGTAACTCGTAAGCAACGAACAACGCTCTAACGAAAAGGTAAGTAGGATTTAAGGATCAACTAAACTTTTCAGTGGAAAATACTCGTATGTTCTCCCATACATCGGTCTATATTACGGTTGATGTAACTAAACATGTAAGTTTGTAATCGAAAAAAAATGTGGTATACAAATAATATAAATATAGCTTATTTTCAGACTTTTTCTTTCACTTGTGCCTCTATCGAAAATCAATATATATGTGACTTAAATGGCCGTATCTTTTGATTGCGTTGATTTCGAAGCTTGAATTTGCAGAAAACTAAAATTCCGAGATAACGTAGGTCTTTGTATTTCATTTTAATTACAACTTGATATTTTTTCTTTAAAACAGGCACATAGGTATTAAGGGTTGTAAAAATTTAGGAACATATATATTAAGTATTTACTGCTATAAATAAAGTTAAAATTTCAACTTATACTAACTATTATAGTACTTATACAACTATACTTCATTAAATAGAACTTAAGCACGAGTGGACCCCCGTAATTATTAGTTATATAAACCACCCGAAACACAGGGAACTAGAAACTAGTTAAACGCAATAAAATGCTTAACATTATTTTTATTCAATGTCTAACATTCGCGTACATATATAAGAAATAATAATTATGCCAACAGTATATATATCCTAAGTTTATGATACCAACTTAATATGATATTGTACTTAGTGCTGAAATAGCCTTTTTTCCCCCAATTTCTTTTATTTTTCTTGTATGTTGGATGAGTTGTTAGCACAGACCATTTTTAAGATAGATCAGTATTAATATTGTAAAGCACTCTTACTAACTCATACTAAGATTTAAGAAGGCATATTGTGCTGTGTTCAATATCTTTAAACTTACATCTTACATACATCTAATACTAATACGCAATTACGTCCTTAACCGCATCTCCGGTCACTCATTCGTTTATACGATCGTTCGGTCAACTAGTCAAAGAGCAACCGCCGGGAAAGTTGAGTCAACTCGGCTCTAGATCAACTAATTACATGTTATTCTCACTGATTAAAGCTCAGCTTGGGTCTAATGAGTGACTCACACGAATATCGGTTCTGTGGGACATTTACACCGCACGTTTTACATTATTTTATTATGAAGCATATTAGTTGATTGTATTTACCGTTACAACGTTATCAAAATTATGAATTTGTGCAAAGTTTGGTCAGGTTAGGATATATTTGTACAGAAAAAATAACATACATTAAATATACCTATGGTATTTTTCTAATAAACATAATAATTTTTATTAATTTAATGTACAGCTTATCAAAAGTCCACCGCTAAACATAGTATATTTGAAATATTTTCCACACTTTATAAGCGGGTTCGTAACCACCGCAGGTATTTTATTTTTAACTTTTTTTTTGCTTGGTATGTATCGGAATTTTAGAATGTGATTTTCATCACCTTCAAAACGGATAGATTTGAAACTTCGCGCACTTATCAAGGACCGATGACAATGCAATATTTTAAATAGTATTAACCATTATCCTAGCCAAGATCCTCAGGATTTGCGAATAACTCATAAAACAACTACGATTTCTGCCAATTCATTCTACAGTATACCGCGTAAAAGAACTTCGTTCCAAAAAAACACGCTTTTGTAGTTAGCCGCACTTAAAAATAGAAAATAAATAATATTTTAAAAAAAAACTTAACAAAAACACGCTTTTGTAGATAACCGAACTAAAAAGTAGAAAATAATTTTCAATAATTTTAAAATAAGAAAATAGTGATTAACATACAAAATTCATTTTATTGTAAAAAAAGCGTGAGTTGTTTTAGGTGTGGGGTTGTTAAATAATTTTGTAAATAGATATTTGTAAAATTAGCGTCATCATAAAAGTATCTGAAAAAGTACCCCACGCTTTTTTACAATAAAATGAATTTTTTATGTCAATCACTATTTTTTTTATTTTAAAATTATTGAAAATAATTTAAAATAGCAGCTTAACGCTGCTGCGTTTCGTATGGTAAGTGTAGAGAACCGGAGACCCTTTTTACTGGAAAAGAGGCATTCCATCTTAGTTCTAACGGGTGACGACGCATCTGCGTATTGATACTTAAATAGTCTGTAATTTTGCTCTGGTGGGAGATATTATTTTTGTGGAACATAATTATATGGGTAAATACTGCAGTATTCAAAAATTTTGTTCCATAACAGTTACAGCAAAATTAGTATAGAATAGAAATTAGTATAGATTTAAATTAGTTACCAAACCAAACCGATTTCTTTTACACTATAAGAGTATAAGATAATTTCTGGCATTTATTTATAAGATTGTTAACAAATATAAAAAAAAACAGAGCTGTTTTTTTAATTTAATTTGTACCAGTAACAATGCCTGTATAAAAACGAAAGCATTTATCAATAAATATTAAAAATAAATCAAGGGTCAAAGCAAAACTAGTAGAAACAGTAAACGCAAATTTATGTTTACTCCTTAAAAATTGCATTCGATAATAAACGGTCGTAAAGTCGAAAGTGCCCTCATAATCTGGCTTAGAAAACGTTCTCACAGCCGGCGCTCATCTTTCTCAATCAGCAAATCCATCGGGGGTATACGATTTTTATTGTTTTCAAACCAATTGCTACGGGCGTCAACAGTAAACGAAGTTTTTTTTAACTAATTTCCATCGAAAAAGCCACGATTGGATAATTAATTTTACAGCCACTTTATTAAAGTTAACGGTCTCTTCTAAAAATCGTAGTAAAGCGCCTTTTGTATAGCGTTAACTCGCTTTTATTTTTACTGTTGTCGTCCGGTTTTTTATAGCGAATAGATTGTGTTTTGTGGCTATTTTAGTTATATCCAGTCGTAAGGACTCGTAAACGTAATCAACTCGATAAATTAATGTCCTTTTCAGTCAATTTAAATCAAAAAAGTTATTATAGTTATTATTAAAAAGATTCTATCAAATTATATAATTTAAAGCGGAGCATTATACTGAGTGTATACTGTAGACATTATTCTAACACCACAGAATAAATAATATTACCTAACTTATGGAAGTTAAAAAGTCGGATTATAGTTTTGTCAAAGTCTTAGTAATTAAATCTAATCCGACTGACGGACTCTTATTTGATCTCTATTTCTCTTATATCTTTTACGTGGTAGAGCCATGCTGCAGCTATATTAGTAGTATAGTTGTAGCACGAATGGGTCGGCTCAACCGGGGTAAGACCACGCTCTCACAGAATACAATAGCAGCTTAACACTGCTCTGTTTCGTATGGTGAGTGTAGAGAACCGGAGACCTTTTTACTGGAAAAGAGACAGAAACAAAAACAGAAACAGAGGCATTCCATCTTAGTCCTCGTGGGTGACAACGCATCTGCATTTTGATTCGCAAACGAGGATAGATGTAGATGTCTATGGGCTACAGTAACCACTTACCATCAGGTGGACCGTGTTCTCGTTTGTCACCCTATCCTATAAAAAAAACAAACAATTCAAAGAAATACCTTACCTTAATAAAAAAAAGCAAAATATGAAAAAAAAAACCAGTCTACTTTTTTGCCTGACGTTGTTTCAATGATACGTCGCTATGTACCTTACCGTAGTGTATGAATGATTAAAATTAATTGTTATGCGAAAAAAATTAAATAGTCGGTAAAAATATTCAAAACCTTTAAATTTTTAAATTTATTATTTTTGTTTATTTACATTATTATTTTTAAAATTGCTTAAATTATATGAATCATAAATAAAACAAAGTTTTTTTTATAATTCCTTACTTTGTCACCTTAAATTTTTGTAGGCAAAAAAACTCATATTCAATGCTGCGCTGAAAAAACACTACGTAATCCCAATCTCTCGCCATTTTGGGAGCTTACTGAGCGTAATTTTGTGATTATTTGTGATGTGCATTGGTGGTGAAATTATACGAATATTTCGAACTTTAGTCGAAAAACGGTGGGCCCTTTTTACCAGTGACACAAGTGCGGGATCGTGTCGGTGAAGCACTCGAAATTGGCAAACGCACCATTGCGTTGCCTAGACTGAAAAGTACGGGACTTTAAAAGAAACGAAAAAAAGATCAAACCGGTAACATGTATCGATCAATTCGACGTAGATGATATTAGAAACCATGTCTACGGCAATTTCACAAGGGGCTAATATCCTGCTGTGGCGAAGTTACAAGAAAGTTTAGTAGATGCCGGCTTGTATAATGGTAGTACAGTCATTGTAAACCATTATAAAAGACATCAGTTTCCGATACAAAAAAAATCATAAACGCAAAATAATTACTAAGAAGCATGTCATAGTCTTGCAAAGAACCCTCTCAGAAATGAGGGGTGGCCTGTGCCCAGCAGTAGGACGTATATAGGCTGTTACTTTTTTATGTCTAATATTTTTACGTGGTAGAGTCATGCTGCAGCTATATTAATAGTATAGTTGTAGCACGAATGGGTCGGCTCGATCGGGGAAGGACCACGCTCTTACAGAATACCAGCGTAAAATAGCAGCTTAACGCTGCTGTGTTTCGTATGGTGAATGTAGAGAACTGGAGACCCTTTTTACTGGAAAAGAGGCATTCTATCTTAGTCCTCACGGCTGACAACGCATCTGCATTTTAATTCGCAAACGAAGACAGATGCAGATGTCTATGGGCTACAGCAACCACTTACCATCAGGTGGACTGTGTGCTCGTTTTTCACCCTAATTCTATAAAAAAAAATGTCATAGTCTTGCAAAGAATAATATTTTGAAAAATGAAACCAATTCGGACAACGTCATATTCGTTGATGAAACGTGGTTAAATGTCAACCAAACTGTGCCCCAGATTTGGACAGATGACACTGCAGCATCTTGCTCGAAGGTGCCCGTGGGATAGGTGAGCGCCTCATAATATGCCATGCGATAAATACAAAGAAGCTGATAAATTATGTATTTAAATTATTCGTTTCTAATTTATTCTGGTATTAATCGAAATAAAACTGCAAATGATTACAAACTAATCGAATATTGTAGGTACCGATTTCTTTTTGTTGGCATGCCTAGTCCAATAAGTTTGACAGCTGTCAAAAGGTATTTCTTAGATTTTATTAAGTATAAACTAATTTAATACGATAGTTGGATGTATAATTTTTTTATTTTATATACTGCTTTTAAGCTTAACGCTGCTGTGTTTCTTATGGTGAGTGTAGAGAACCGGAGACCCTTTTTACTAGATACGAGACATTCCATCTTAGTCCTCACGGGTGACAACGCATCTGCATTTTGATTCGTAATTGAAGATAGATGTAGATGTCTATGGGCCACAGCAACCACTTACCGTCAGGTGGACTGTGTGCTCGTTTGTTACCCTTATCCTATAAAAAAAAAGAATAAAAGTCCTATTAGCATTTTTTTAATAAAAATAAATATAAACTAGGCTTAGCTAGCTACAACTAGGTGCAGGCGAATGCGGTTAAGTATATTCGATTAATACATGGTAATGCTACAAGAAAGAATAAATGTAGAATTACCTGGGTTTACTTAGAATAGCCCATGTCTTTATGGTAATGGAGATTATTAATGTTCGTGGCTTGCCTCAGCAGCCGCACCTACTATCGCTAATGTTACTTGATAGGCCCTTTCGTTTTCTTAAAATGTTACTTGAACTTCTGGGTTCTGGTTTCTGCGTTGATTTTGGAGTATAGAAAAACCCGCAGCACTCTGGAGGGTATTTGCGGACATCTCTTCTCTTTAACCGCCGATCACGTGGTAAATCCGCACGTAAAATTAGGTAAAAATTTCAATGATGCCGGCAAAGATCAAATTTGTATTGGTCGTGTACTTATTTTTTTATAGGATAGGGTGACAAGCGAGCACACAGTCCACCTGATGGTAATTGGTTGCTGTGACCGATAGACATCTACATCTATCCTCTATAAAGAATCAAAATGCAGATGCGTTGTCACCCGTGAGGACTAAGATGTAATGCCTCTCTTCTAGTAAAAAGGCTCTCCGGTTCTCTACACTCACCAAACGAAACACAGCAGTGTTAAGCTGCTATTTTACCCTGGTATTCTGTCAGAGCGTGGTCCTCCCCCGGTCGAGCCGACCCATTCGTGCTACAACTATACTAATAAAATATATATGCGGCATGGCTCTACCACGTATAAATAAACTCATAAATAGATGTAGATATAAGTTGTGGTTGAGCTACCACGATTTGATTTGTGTGTATTCGGTACTAAAATTAAAAAATCCTACTGTAATTTTGCAACAGTTGATCTGCCTCGCTGGTCTCATACGTGTTGAAGGAATTCCATGTTATCGAAATATTTTCAGGTTTCTTCAAGATGGTTTTCTTTACCACCGAGCACTATGTACCAATACCATTACCATTACAGTCTGTCAAAAGTGTACTGCTTAACATAGGTCTTGCCTATAAATTGCCTCACAGGTTAACCCTTGGGCTACCATTGCAGTACTAGAATCAATAACGAAATAAATACATTTTGCGCATTAAATAATATATCCTGCATAAACAACTCTTTTGTGAGCTATAAATGATGTCACCATGACTAACCCCGTGGACATAAATATATCCACCTAATAAATTATATTTACATAAAAGTTCCATAAATAATAACTTAATTATCAACTCTATTAGTGTTATATATTTTTAAATAATATTTCTATAAAAGTAAACCATAGAGCACAAAAGTAAAAGCACAGAATAAATATTGAATAAAAAATTATTCTATTCTATTCTAGTATGACACGTGACACATGCAAACTATCGACATTCATGCCGCGCACTGTACATAAGTCCCGCCGGTCTGTCCCCATGCTCATTTTGTTCCGTTTACTTCTCTTTTAATATACGATATAGTTTTTTTTTTTTTTAACTTCGCGTTTTCGAATTCCCATTAGAGCCGCTAATGAAGGCACGTACATTGTTGCGTCGAGTGACAACCGACAGTTGACGTTTGAATAATTGTTCCTTTCTTTTTTTTTCGGGGTGCAGTCGGTGAACGCCACGTGAAATCATCGCTGCTGGTGCACTTCAACTACAATGAATTTAATTAATAAATCACAAGTGTTGTTATTAAATACTAATATAATGTATAACCAAAAAATACTTTATATTTTTTTTTAAATATAGAATATTTTATGAACAATATTATCTTCTGAGACAGTAGATGGTAAATCCAACAAGCGTAGTACAGTGGTAGTATGTCCAAGTCCAGGGTACACAAAAATATTCACTTGGGAAGGCTCCATCCGTGACCTGCCGTAGACAATACATTTAATATAGGTACAAAAAACATGTGCGAGCGTCGTGGAACACTCGGTTGGAACGAAGTTCCTTCTGTAGTATATTATTATCGATAAACGTATTATATTATTGATTAACAAATACAAATAAATGCTAGTAATTGCGCCTATTAAAATGAAGCATCATTTAAAGTTAAATGTTATGTCTTTCATGGCAAGATAAGAAAAAGGCCGAGGGAATGGATATGATTCCATCTCGCTTCCTTATAGCCGCTAAGGCCGCCTACACTACGTCAGAAGGGGTCGTGACAGAAAAATCTTACAATTTTTCTCGCCTAGCCCCCATCCACCAAATTCGTACCGTTCGATAAGGAACTTCGTTCCAAAACTTCGTTCCAAAATTCTCTATCCAACTGACGAGAGGAGTAAGACAGGGTGACGTTATATCCCCGAAACTCTCCGCCGCTGCATTGCAAGACGTTTTCCAGCTACTGAACTGGAAAGGATACGATATTAAAGTAAATGGCGAGTACATCATGACTTTTGATTTGCCGACGATATAGTCCTTATGACAGAATAGGTGGAGAACCTAAGCACTATGATTTATGACAACATGATCAAAACAAAAGTCATGTGTAACGTCCATGTCACACCTATGCCGGTAGTTGTTGGGAGCACTAAGCTCGAAGTTGTTGACGAGTATGTTTATCTGGGACAATTATTCCGACTGATTAAGTAAAACTTCGACCGAGAGTGCAATCGACGGATTCAACTCGACTGTGCGTTTTCGGGAGATTACGACACATCTCGTCAGGCATACCTCAAATCTTAAAACAAGGTTGTACAACCAGTGCGTGTTGCCAGTGATGACCAATGGATCTGAGACGTGGTCCATTACTGCTGGCCGTATGAGAAAGCTCAAGGTCAATCAGCGAGCTATGGAGAGGGCTATGCTCGGGGTTTCTCTGCGTGATAAATTTAGAAATGAGGATATCCGCAGTAGAACTAGAGTGACCGACATAGCCCAACGGATTAGTATGCTGAAGTGGCAATGGGCCGGCCATATAGCTCGAAGAACCAACAAACGATGGGGAAGCAAGGTTCTCGAGTGGCAGCCTCGTACCGGCAGACAAAGTGTAGAGCATCCCTCCAGTAGATGAAGTGAATACCTGGTAAGACGTGCGGGAAGTCGATGGATGCAGGTGGTTTAGCTTCTTTGTGGTATTCCTTGGAGAAGGCCATTGTTCAGCAGTGGACTTGTGAAGGCTGTAATGATGATGATGATGATTAATAAAATGAATTCGTGTAACCCTTACGCGTGGGGTTTATAACAGAATTTGTCCGCCGATGTATTGCTGCTTCTGATCTTTACAGTGCATGTTTAGAATGGTTTGTAGATTTTGTAACATTCGCTTCGATGGTAATATAATTATAAATCTCAAGTTTTTTATCCGTTTAGAGGCCTGGAGACATTATCGTTATCAACTGTACCCTGCGGGACGATGTAGTCGCCCAGCGACAAAGTCCTTAATAATAATTAAAAAAGAAACTGTACGCTGGGTGAAGCTCTCGCTAAAATCTCCCAAAAACTTTGCAATTTGAATTATCAGCATATTATGAAGAGTTTTGTGAATTCAATACACATCAGACCAAGCTATGGTATAAAAGACCTTTGCCTGTCTTATTTGGTGAATCTTAACACCAAGAAAGAATTTATTTATTTCAAACATGTATTTATGTTTGTTGTTACTTATCGTTAAAAGTTAAAGTTGAAGTATACAGGCTATACACGTCCCACTGCTGGGCACAAGCCTCCTATCATTTCTGAGTGGGTTTTAGGACAAATTTCCGCCGCGCTGCCCCAGTGTGTGTTGACGAACTTCGCATGTCTTCGAAATGGTTTATTTTTCTTATTCTTTAGACATGCAGGTTAACTCACGATGTTTTCCTTTATCGGTGAGCACGTGGTAAGTCAGCACTTAAAATTGTAATTAACAAGTTCATTGGTGCCGGCGGGGCTCGAACCTGGGCTTTTCGCGTATCGTACAATTTACAGCGAGCGCTTAAACCCTAAGCTACCACGGCTCGGCTAATTAAAATTGTTAATTTTAAATATTAGCGCATCTGTTAGTGATTGTGTTATAACTTATTAATGACTTGATTGATTGAGGTCATGTTATTCATACATATTTTTATTATATTACCTATGTTTTGTCTAAACGATGGTTCATAGCTATGCTGGGTAGGAGACGATAGGTAACGTCAAGTTAATATCAAATTCTATACCTATGGACTGCAATCACTCATCTATACATATATATGAAATTGAAGTGTCTGTCTGTAATCGAAATAACTGGCGAGCTAATCTTCTCAGTGCTGAACCGATTATAATTAAACTTCACGAACAGATAGTGAGCAATGCTTAGACTGATCTAGTTATATATTTTTCAATCTAGGATTTTTTTCTTTAAATAAATAGTATTTGATTACCTTAAATCTAAATAACGGTACATTAATAGATTCTACCCAGGCGAAGCCAGGGCCAAGTGTTACCTTGCCATTTCATATTTAACCGTATTATTATTGTAGATTTGTGAAAAAAAAGTCCCGCCGGGTTTCTTCGTGGTTTTTCTCAAGTCACAGGTTTCTTTCCGAACCAGTGGTAAAGCATAAACGACTTTCAATAAATATAGCTGTAATCTATTTTATATAAAAACTATTCTATAATAAAAACACTCACGCCTGTCACCCAGGGGGTAGGCAGAGACTATGGACTTCCTCGGAAGACTAGAGTTTGCGCGTTTACCGCTAAAAAGAACCCCTTTTTCGTATCTCCTCAGTTTCAAGGCACTCCCCTTCTTGCCTTAGCCAGTATCGGAATCCTCGGAGTCGAGATATCGAGTGGCGTGCAGTTTCGTGTTCACTTGGAAGAGAAGGCCAAATTGGCCTCTAAAAAGCTTGGCGTGCACAGGAGAGCGCGACAGTATTTCATGCCGGCACATCGCCTGCAACTTTATAAAGCGCAGGTTCGGCCTCATATGGAATACTGTTCCCATCTCTGGGCAGGGGCTCCCCAGTGCCAGCTCCTTCCACTTGACCGCATCCAGCGCAGAGCGGCTCGAATCGTCGACGACCGAGTCATTTCCGATCGGCTCGATTCATTGGCACTGCGAAGAGATGTTGCATCCCTTTGCATTTTCTTTCGCATTTACCACGAGGAGTGCTCTGAGGAATTTGTTCGGATTAATCCCAGCCGCCAAATTTCACGAACGCACATCGCGGCGGAACTCCCGATACCATCCACACCATCTGGATGATGGGCGGTCCACCACTGTGCGATTTAGAAGATATTTTCTTCCTCGCACGACTTCCTTGTGGAATCGATTACCATCAGCGATTTTCCCGGACCGATACGACTTAAGGACCTTCAAGAAAAGAGCCTACTTCTTTTTAAAAGGCCGGCAACGCATCTGCAATTCCCCTGGTTCCCCTGGTGTTGCAGTTGTTCATGGGCGGCGGTAGTCACTTACCATCAGGTGAGCCGCATGCTCGATTGCCCCCTCTCCTATAAAAAAAAATTGGCACGATCCTGACACACCTCTCTCGCTTCCTCCACATCCATATACCTACGCATGCACGCTCGTCGGTTAAAGGTACTCTTAATTTGGCCCATTTCAATATATCGCCGATTAAATTTGGAAAAGAATCAGAGTCCCGTGGGTATTCTAAGAGGCGACAGAGGGAAACTCATCCTGAGATGTGTAGCAGTCTTTCTAATAACAACTATAAAATAAAAAACTTCGGTTGCCAACGTGGCAACTATGGCAAGTACCCCTGCCTTTTAGAAAATCTTTCGGGGAGGTCTATGTTAGGCAGTGTGATATTTTTAATTCATTCCAGTTATACATAAAGTTTACATAAACTGCCCAACGTAAGAAAGTGCACAACGTCTGTCGAGCCGGCAAGTATGTGTAATTAAGGAATAAACATACGTAACGCTATAATCAGTTGCTGCTATTTTTATAAATGCTGCATAAAGCAGCTATAGATTTTACCAAACGTAACTTGGTTACTTCGTCCGTAAAATGATCAGAGTCAGTGACCCTAAAATAATTTCAATCTTCCATTAGCTGAAATTATAATCTCGCTGTAGTGTATTCTATATCAACTGTGCAGATTATTGATGCACTCGTTTCTCATTCTATTCCCTGTTTTCGTAAGTCCTTACCTCCTAATGAGTAATTTGAATCAAATGGTACTTACTGCTTTCACCATTGTATTACGCTTGACATGTGGCGAGCACACGCAATAAAATTTAAAATAAACACATCGACACGGTATTAATATTTAACAACACATGAATTCCGCAGATTATATCAGTAGGTTCTTAAGACATATAGGTATAATATACAAGATAACTTTATTTATAAATCCACCGTCTTTTCAATAATTTTTTTATAGCATAAGGGTGACAAGCGAGCACACAGTCTACCTGATAGTAGTAGTAGATGCTGTGGCCCATAGACATCTACATCTATCATCTATTACAAATCAAGTAAGCAGTAATATTTGTAAACATTGATTTTAAATGAGATTTTAGATTATTGAGCAGAGAAAAAAAATGCATGACAGTTTAATTATTAATAACATCATAAAAGTTTAATTTATAAATTAAAAAATAAAGTAAAAACCTTTTAAGGGCGGCTACTAATTAAGAATAATCAAGAATCAGTAAAAGCATCTATGACATTTATATCGCATCTGGATTGGTTGAGCATACTCAGAAGAGATTGTCAATATCCTGAATGAACGAATTTCTTTATTTTGCAAATATGGGTTAATACAGAATGTATAATCCTAATGTAAATGTGTGCCGTGTAGTGGCGGTCAAGAATATCCACTACCCCATATCCTCCCGTGGGTGTCGTAAAAGGCGACAAAGGGAAACAGGCAGGAGATGGGCAGCAGCATCTTCCTGATAATAGCCAAATTACAATAAAAAACTGCGGTTGCCAACCCGCTCGCCAAGCGTGGCAACTATGGCAAATACCCCCCTTTGAATGACAGTTACAAAAAACCGGCGTTACCCCCGGGTTACCCCCAGTCCCCGGCGGCCCCGCTATTCCTGGCTACGGTGGCGACCATGGTAACGGCGGGGCAGGGGGTGCTAAGAATCTCCGGTGGAGGTTCGGTTGCCACCTTAGACGACTCGACCTGGCAACGTACAACGCACGCACCCTGAGGACTGACGAGAAGATCGTGGAGCTGGAAGAAGAGATAGACAAGTTGCGCTGGCATATTATAGGATTATCCGAAGTCCGAAGAGAGGGGGAGGACACGGTAATCCTCGAATCCGGCAACTTGCTCTATCACCGGGAGGACCATCTGTCCCAAGGAGGTGTCGGATTTATCGTCCACAAGTCTCTCGTTAACAACGTTGTAAAGATTGAGGGTGTGTCGACGAGAGTTGCGTAACTTATACTCAGAATCACCAAACGTTATTCGCTGAAGGTCATACAGGTTTACGCACCAACCTCGGCACACCCCGATCAGGAGGTGGAGGAAATGTATGAGGATATCTCTAGAGCCATGCATTCCTCCAAAACCCAATATACGGTGTTAATGGGAGACTTTAATGCAAAACTAGGCACAAGAGAGAACGGTGAGCTGAAAGTAGGGAAATTTGGAATAGGGCAACGGAACCCAAGGGGCCAGCAGCTGGCCGACTTCATGGAGAAAGAGGGACTCTTTATGATGAACTCTTTCTTCCAGAAGCGGCCCCACAGGAAGTGGACCTGGTCGAGCCCCGACGGTTCGATAAAAAATGAGATTGACTTCATTATGACGACCAGACGACAACTGTTCAGTGATGTCTCCGTGATCGCGAGGGTGAAAACTGGTAGCGATCACCGAGTGGTTAGAGGCACACTGAACCTAAACGTTAAGTTGGAGAGGTCTCGTCTAATGAAGTCAACGCTCCGTCCCCCTCGTGCTCTAATCCAAAGTCCCGAAACCTTTCAGCTCGAGTTACAAAACCGTTTTCAGTGCCTAGAAGACTGCAATGAAGGGACGATATGAATGACAAGCTCGTGGAAACTGTCCATGCGGTCGGAGCTAAGTTCTGCAAGACCCGCCGCAGAAGAACACAAAAACTCTCCGATCACACTCTTAATCTCATGGCTGTTAGACGGGAGATGAAGCTACATTCTTCAACAGACTTGACAGCATACAGGCATCTGAACAGACAGATCTCCAAATGCATGCGGCGGGACTTACGCAACTTCAATACAGCTCGTATTGAAGAAGCGATCGAGCGGAACCAAGGCTCCAAAATCTTTGCCAGAGATCTGCCTGCCAGAAAGAGCCAACTGTCAAAGCTGAAGACAGAGTGTGGCAGCATCGTTTCCGGGACACCTGAGATTTTGAGTGAGATTGAGAGGTTCTATGGGCAGCTGTACACATCATCGTTGGAGCCACACGCAAGTGCGAGTAACGATCCAAGAGCGAGTCTCATCCGACACTATTCCGAAGATATCCCAGATGTCAGTCTGAGCGAGATTAGGATGGCTCTCCAGCACCTTAAAAACGGTAAGGCCCCAGGCGAGGATGGAATTACAGCGGAGCTTCTGAAAGCGGGTGGAAGACCGGTACTTGAAGTCCTTCAGAAGCTCTTTAATTCCGTCCTCCATGGTGGCATTACACCGGAGCCGTGGAGCAGAAGTGCGGTGGTCTTGTTCTTCAAGAAAGGTGACAACGCTCTCTTGAAGAACTACAGACTGATTTCCCTTCTGAGCCGCGTGTACGTGCTGTTTTCGAGAGTCATTACGAATCGTCTCGCGCGCAGATTTGACGACTTCCAGCCTCCCGAACAAGCCGGTTTCCGAAAGGGCTTTAGCACCATAGACCACATACATACCCTTCGGCAAGTTGTACAGAAGTCCGAAGAGTACAATTTGCCACTATGTCTGGCGTATGTGGACTATGAGAAAGCCTTTGATTCCGTCGAAATTTGGGCGGTGCTGCAGTCCCTTCAGCGGTGCCAAGTTGACTGTCGGTATATCGAAGTGTTGAAGTGCTTGTACAGTAGGGCTACGATGGCTATCCGAGTACAGAACCAGAGTACGAAACCTATCCAATTGCAGAGAGGTGTAAGACAGGGTGACGTCATATCCCCGAAACTCTTCACCGCTGCATTGGAAGACGTTTTCAAGCTTCTGGACTGGAAAGGATACGGTATCAACATCAATGGCGAGTACATCACTCACCTTCGATTTGCCGACGATATAGTCCTTATGGAAGAATCGCTGGAGGACCTAAGCACTATGCTCAATGACCTCAATAGTGTTTCCCAACGGATAGGTCTTAAGATGAACATGGACAAAACAAAGATCATGTTTAATGTCCATGTCACACCTATGCCGGTAGTTGTTGGGAGCACTAAGCTCGAAGTTGTTGACGAGTATGTTTACCTGGGACAAATAGTCCGACTGGGTAAGTCCAACTTCGACCGAGAGGTCAATCGACGGATTCAACTCGGCTGGGCAGCGTTCGGGAAGCTACGACACATCTTCTCGTCAGACATACCTCAAAACCTTAAAACGAAATTGTACAACCAGTGCGTGTTGCCTGTGATGACTTACGGAACTGAGACGTGGTCCTTCACTGCTGGCCATATGAGGAAGCTCAAGGTCGCTCAGCGAGCTATGGAGAGGGCTATGCTCGGAGTTTCTCTGCGTGATAAACTTAGGAATGAGGATATCCGCAGTAGAACCAGAGTGACCGACATAGCCCAACGGATTAGTAAGCTGAAGTGGCAGTGGGCCGGCCATATAGCTCGAAGAACCGACAACCGATGGGGAAGAAAGGTTCTCGAGTGGCAGCCTCGTACCGGTAGGCGAAGTGTAGGGCGTCCCCCCACGAGATGGAGTGACGACCTGGTAAGACATGCAGGAAGTCGATGGATGCAGGTGGCTCAGGACCGTGTTTTGTGGCATTCTTTGGGGGAGGCCTATGTTCAGCAGTGGACTTGTGAAGGGCTGTAATGATGATGATGATGATGAAATGTATGTAAATCTAAATGTAATATATATGTAAATCTAAATGTAAAATTCCTACTGAGATGCCATTATAGGGCCGTGGCAACACGTTCGTAAAACCAGACTGTTACCACCCTGGTCGTCTGTGAACGGACATTGTTTTGCATAAGCAGGAAATTTTGATACATTTGTGTTCGATGTGGCAAGACTATTAGTTTTAGCACTCATTACGGTATTTTTCAACCGTCATAGTGCCCTGTATCTAAACGAGGTCCTTTCTTCCACCAAGACGAATGTCTGCCCACACAATAATTGTACGACCTTGGTATGGATGAACTTCTTGAGGGTGTTGAAGTCGGCTTGTACGACCAGGAACTCTCCAAACACGTACTTTCCTTGGATCAAGATGAAAACCAAATCGAGATTAATCGGTGAAGAGTACTAACAACCATTGATGAGGTTCCCAGTTCACATGTTCTCTAGCTCATTGCAGTCTTCGTCCACGATTTCCTCTTCTTAGAGCTAGAACCCGAATTGGTCTACGGGCATGAAGGTTGGCTCGTGCAATCTCTATCTCATAGTTTAGTCACTCAAAAGCACCTGGTATTCAGACTGACCTTTGGACCAATTGTATCGCCGTCACAATTGGTTATTTTCTTGCAGCAATTTGCAAAAAACGATCTTGTCTGGGTGAAGTAATGCGGCTTGGTCCTGGATGTCTCATCGCTAAGTCCCCCGTAACACGATTACAGGGCCACAATCTCGAAATCACATTTTGCGTAGTCACATTGAAAAGGACCAGCCTGTAGCATTCCCTTAACATCTCTTCTCAGTTAAATGTTGCATTTAACAGTTTCTTGCAATAACGTTACATTGCAATAAAAGTCTTATTATCACAATCAACCCAAGTTGAATCAAAAAGATGTTTAAATAGCGTTTTTCAACAAAAAGATGACAATTACTCTGAGTACGAAATTCCCTCTCTCTAGTTCAACTTCAATTCATTTTTTACCGCTATCACATTTTATTTTTCGATTTAAATTTGGAAACAATTTGTAATAAATGACGGTTTTAAAGTGGCCAGTAATTTTTTAATTTCTCAATGTTAATAAAAATATCCCTATACCGTGTAATGTGTTTATCTTCCTTTGCGAAATCACAGTTTAAATATCAAAGTATTGCTTTTTATAAAAATATGAAAAATATGCGTTAAATAAGTCCTAAAATATCATATAATACTAATAAATAGTATTCCAATACAGATAAACCGCCTAATTATGCTCTAAAGTTCATATATGTTACGATATTCTCCCGTTAATCTTCATAGCTCACTAACATGTCTAATAAAATTTACAGATACGAGTGAGGACGAGGGAGAGACAAAAAGAAAGAGAAAAGAAGTATGAACAGAAATCACCCAAAGCACCTAATCCATATTATGCCGTGGTTTTCGTAAGAGGCGACAGAAACCAGGAGATGGACAGCACAGCGTCTTCCAAAAATATAATTAAATTTAAAAAAATCTGGTTGCCAACCCGCCTGCCAAGCTTGACAACTATGGCGAATTTCCCCCCTTAGAGGCAATCTTCGACTTCGATTGTTTGACAGTGGACTTTTAATAGACTGTAACGACATATAGCTTTACTTAAGTATTTAATGTCTTATTAAAACCTTTTAAGAGTTTATGTACAGTAAATGGATACGTTTCGATGTTATGATTACTATTACATGCACTTACTATTTTCGGGTAAAACAGTGCGTTGTTTATTAAAAAAGTAAGCTATCACGCTATCCTACGCTCGCTATTTGCATATTTAAAGCTCATGCTAGCTGGAAATGACAAATAAAAGTTTAGCTACGACAGTAGACGAGCAAACAGGGGTTATTACAACTCCTACAGTATTTTGATATATTACCCGTAATAACAGACACAAGGCGAGCCAGGCGACGGTTGGCTGTTAAAAATCGGACTCGAATGTATTTGCTTTGGTAAGTAAACGTACGTTAAAGCGTAGCTTGAAAATACGGCGGCGTTAGTGTAACTATTGGAACTCGATTGTGATTGCATACAGCATATAACTATATATATATATATATATATATATATATATATATATATATATATATATATATATATATATATTGTTAGGAATGAGGATAAAATAATAAAATAAAATAAGAAATGTTGAAGGTAGAACTATAATCTCCCACTTGTTTTAGCAGTATAAAGTATCACGCAGTCGACTAAGAGGGATCAGTCAGTCTGTAATTCTAAAAGTCTCATATCGTTATTATGCCCGTTGGGTTAAAACATTACCTCTACACTGAAATTCTGCCCAAATAAGACAAGTGATGCGGTTCTATTCGTGTAGTAGTTCTTCTAGTGTAAGCAAGGAAGATCGTGTTGCTGAGAGGCTGCCCGGTGTTACATCGAGAGAAGTAGTGTAGCTGTTGCTTTGCATACTTTGGTGTTATCATGTAATTATGTTCTTCACGTTACATCAATGAGTGATTGTGTCTGGTACATATTACGGTTGGTCAACACCAGGGGCATTGCAGATGCGTTGCCGGCCTTTTAGAAAGGTGTAAGCTCTTTTCTTGATGGTCCCTAAGTCGTATCGGTCCGGAAAAGTCGCCGGTGGTAAATAATTCCACAGAGAAGTTGTACGAGGAAGAAAACTTCTAGTGAAACGTACAGTTGTGGACCGCCAAGCATCCAGAACGTGAGGAAGGTATCGTGAATTTTGGCGCGATGTGCGTTCGTGAAATTTGGCGGCTGGAATTAATCCGAACAATTCCTCAGAGCACGCCCCGTGGTAAATTCGAGAGAAATGCAAAGGGATGCAACATCCCTACGCAGTGCCAGTGTATCGAGCCGATCAAAAAGAACTCGGTCGTCGACGATTCGTACCGCTCTGCACTAGATGCGGTCAAGTGGAAGGACCTGGCACTGGGGTGCCCTGGCCCAGAGATGAGAACAGTATTCCATGTGAGGCCGAACTTGCGCTTTGTAAAGTTGCAAGCGATGTGCCGGCATGAAATACTGTCTCGCTCTCCTGAGCACGCAAGCATTTTAGAGGGCAATTTGGCCTTCCCTTCCAAATGACCACGAAACTGCACACTATTCGATATGTTGACGCCGAGGATTCCGATGCTAGCTGAGGCAGCAAGGGGAGTGCCTTGAAACTGAGGAGATACAAAGGGGTTCTTTTTAGTGATAAACGCGCAAACTTGTGTCTTCTGGGGATTGAACTGGACTAGATTTAGTCGCCCCCAATCTGAGACTTTGTTCAGCAAAGACTCTACTTCAGACACAAGTTTTTCCCGGTACTCGACGATGTTTTCCCGAGAAATATTGGCACGGCCGGTATATAAGGCAGTGCTGTCGTCTGCATAGCAATTAATGTTACCAGTTTGCAACATATCATTGATATGCAGGAGAAACGGCGTTGGTGATAGCACGCAGCCTTGTGAAACACCAGCGTTGACAGGCTTGAAATCAGTGCATGCACCGTCTACTATGACCTTGATGCTCCGATCAGTAAGGAAAATGGGAACTGGCGTTCACGAAGCGCTGCTAACAAACACTTAGCTACTGCGCAACCGAGAATTTAAACTTAACTAGTAAAACCTGTGCCATATTGGCACCGACTGGGTTTCGCACCCAGGACCTGGATTCTATAGTTTTCCGATACGAGAAAAAAATCGTTGCATCTGTACGATCTATTTTAATTTTACAGCTTGTAAAAACTACTTATATATCTCTTTTAACGTTACACCATTCATCCGACAACTTGCAATGACTTAAAATAAATCAAATTTGTCTTTTTGTAAACTTATAAAAATAAATGTTTATTAAATATACGATTTACCGCCTTGGTCTTTATCATCACTTACCACAAGGTGGGATTGTAGTTAAGTACTATCTAGTAAGTTAAATAATTTAAAATTAAACATTTTGTATAACCGACTTCAATATAATTTATTAAGAATAACTTAAAAACTATTGATCAGACCTTGATTAAATTTATATGGCACTACGTGTGAAGCACCGGCTTTCAAACAAAAAAAGAATCACCGAAATCACTTCACCCAGAAAGAAGTAATAAGGTAAGACACATAAAAAAACATACAATCGAATTAAGTACCTCCTCCTGTTTGAAGTCGGTAGAAAAATAGAAGCCGACACAAGTACACTAGATCCCGTATTAATAAACGTTACTCAACGACAAACTCAAGTGCGTAATCATTTGATACGCTCTCATTACAATATCAGCATCTCAAGATCGTTGCTAATTAATAAACACATAAAAACAGTATCTCAAAACGCTGTACTTAGCAATACTGTTCTGCGACTTGCACTCAAGTACACACACTTGAGAGTCGAGTTTCGTTTATTAATCAGTGTGGCACTCAGCTAATATCGTAAACCTAAACCGCATCTTGAAATATGTTTATTAATAAGATCATAACCTCAAGATTGTACTCAAGTGCGTGTACTTGAGCTGAGTAACGTTTATTATTACGGACCTAGATGCTTGTAGTATGCTCCGTTTAATTAAACTGAAAACTGATTTATTTATTATTTACAAACTTATTTGGAAAACTAACAATACAACTTGTTAAATATTTATAATATTTTTAAAGTAGAGCTTAAATTTAACATGTATGTTTGTTATACGTGAGCACTTCTTTTGCAGATTAACAGTTATGTGGATAATATATTATTATTTACAAAAAAAAAGAAAAATTAAAAGATTTTTCATAGTCTTTAGTGTTGCCCAAATGCAAGAACAAGACGAGACTTAGCAAGTCTTGGTCTTGGTCTTGCGCCAATACACCTGGTCTTGGTCTTGGTCTTGGTATTGCGCTCCAAGTCTTGGTCTTGGTCTTGGTCTTGCAGCAAGAGTCTCGCAAGTCTCGCAATGACCTATTAGCCTATTACTATTTATTAAACTAATTTAGATCTTAGAACAACTTAACAGAGTAGGTACATATTGAGCTTGAATTAACATAGCCATAGTAAAGACCAACCATATTAATAAATGTCTAAACATTTAATGAGAAATTCGAAAAATCAACTGACACCGAGTGGGGTTTGAACCCACGACCTAAGCGATCCGTGCCGATGCTCTAACCAACTGAGCTATCTACCGTGTCCCACGGCCATGGGCGTCAGTTTCTTAATAAACGTTTACATTTAATAAGCTTACATGTGCTAAAACGTGGTTAAACATACATATAAAAACAAATTAATGGCAATAACTACACTGTATTTTAAATAAAATTATCTCTCTAGAAAGATATTGATGGACCCTCACCATATATGAAATGGAATAAAAGAGTTATACAATATACCATTTATTTAAATAAAAAATAAAATACGATGCAAATTAAATTACTTCACAGTATATACACAACAGCTTTGACATTACTGTTAGGTACTTTATATTTATTCTTTTGACAAAGCATTAATACAAAGTAACCATCTGGCTGACTCATCACTTAACCTATTTCTATGTTTTCTAATTACTAATGATGCTTTAGAAAATAATCTCTCAGCAGGTACTGAAGTAGCAGGTATTAAAAAAAAATCACGGGCCATCTTCAATAAAATCGGATATTTTGTCTCATGCGTCCTCCAACAGTCTAAAATGTCTTCCGAGATGACGGCTCTGGGTTTACCTAGGTACCCCTCCAACTCCTTAATAACTAAGCCTTGAAGACAAGATCCAGATCCATTTTTACACATTTCAAGTGTTTTAAAAGTGCTATAGTGTCAACCATATTTATCAAATGTGTGACGACATATTCGAGCACTTTGTGTTTTAAAAACACACACTTGCAAAGGTCGAGATTTGCAGTGAACTTACTGAACATGTTTATCTTTTAGGTAATAATAATAACAATAATAGTAAATAATTATTATAAATCCATATAGTTAATTTTATAATAATTACTTACTAGAATAAATTATTATGATACCTACCTATTATCTAATTACAATATTTCTTGCGAGATCAGGATAATGTATTCGTGTCCATTCTGAGCACCCGGAAACTTATTTTATTCTTTGAAACATGTACTCTGTGGCGGAAATCAAACAGTGTCAAATGTAATGCGTGTGGCGCAGCGGCGACGATTGTATGCGATATCAATAGTAGCCGCCGGCACGTGTATCTTGACCTTGTACTTTCGAATAGCTGCACAATTTCTTTGACAGGTCAGTATCCGACCTTTGATGACGCCGACAACAAGACGCCGCGCACTATCAAAGTGCCGATGGTCAAAACTAGGGATACACTCTTTTTTCATTTAATGGATATTTTCATTCGCTATGTATATTTATGGTATTGTTCGTAATGCGCATAAGTCCAATTTTCCAATTTTTTTCATTATATTTTTTGCGTCTCATAGAGTCCCTAAGCGTATACCCGAACTCCTATACTCCCTGAAACGACACTTAGTCCTAACTGCAAGACGCAAGAGTCTCGCAAGCTAAGTCTTGTTCTTGCGCAAATCTCGCACGGTCAGTCTTGGTCTTGGTCTTGCTAAAAAGAGGCGGTCTTGTTCTTGGTCTTGGTCTTGCAAAAATGCAAGAACAAGACCAAGACTGCAAGACCAAGACCGATTTTGGGCAACACTAATTAGTCTTATAGTTGAACAAAGAACTATTTATGTAGAGATTGGTATAATTTGCTTTTTAAATTATTTAGCTATTATTGAGTAATGCAGAATACCAACTTCAGTACAACATTTCTGAAGATAATTAAATATATTCACTACACATTCACAATAATTAATCGTAGCACAAATAACCAGGGAAGTACTACGCTCTCAAAAAATACCGACGTGGAATAGTTGCCTAATGCTGGCAAACTGAGGCATTCCATGTATAATGAGACAACAGTATAATGATTTTACTTGAGGAAAGATATATGTATACGTCTGTGGCCCGTAGCATCCACTTAACGTGAGGTGAACTTTGAGTTCATTTGTCATCCTTATATTATAGAAAAAAAACAAAGCGGAATATGAAACAATTTTTGAACTACAAAACGTGACGAGTTATAAAATAATGGTTCGAGTACAGTTTGGTAGTAATGCGGCGTAATGTTTGTGTTTAGATTTTTTAATGAGCGTCCATTACGTATTCGTTGCGGTGATCGTAAATAATGAAGTGAATGGCCAGTCCGTTTCGCGACACGCGCCCATTTTATGAGTTTGATGCCTGATTGGTTTTTGTTTGTCTTTCGCCTTTACAAAATGCTATACACCTTTTGTATTATGTATCTATTTATATAATGACGTCATTTTATTTACTAAATATAGATTAAAATAAAGTTATTTTATAAAACTGTAGTTGTTACGAGGTAGAGCCATGCTGCAGCTATAATAGTAGTAGATATAGTTGTATCACGAATGGGTCGAATTGACCGGGGAAGGACCATGTTCTCACAGAATACCAGCGTAAAATAGCAGCTTAACGCTACTGTGTTTCGTATGGTGGGTGTAGAGAACCGGAGAATTCCATCTCTGTCCTCACGGATAACAACGCATCTGCATTTTGATTCGTAATCGGGGATAGATGTAGATGTCTCTGGGCCGCAAGGACTTACTATCAGATGGACTGTGTTATTATTTGTCATCCTTATCCTCTCTGTTGACAGTTAGACTTACTATCAGATGGACTGTGTTATTATTTGTCATACTTATTCTACAAAAAAGTGACATACGAATTTACGGTCTACCTAATGAGCAGTGGCTATTGTTGTCCACGCTGCACCTGCGGCCAACTTCAAAGAGTTCTACAGTTTCGTTGTTACCTCCGAGGAGCACGATGGCTCTCTACTCTTCAGGCTAAAACACAGCGAGCACTGCCATTTGGCGGCAGAAATAAGGAAGAGGATGGCTTCTACTCAGACGGATTTCTAAGCAGAAAAAGAATCTTCCCACCTCGTATTTTATTTTAAACTACCCCCACACTAGAATTTTCTCCTATATCGTGGAGGTAGTTTACAAACACAAATTGCACAACGACAAACATCCAGACCCGTAACAATTATTTTTAGGCCATACAAATACTTGTTCCGTGCGGGATTCGAACCCGTGGCCCCCAGAGCCACAACTCATTGCTAAGTCACTGCGCTACGGAGCCGTCAAAAAGTTCTATAACAACTTTCAATATACTTGTATTTTGTCACATTCTAAATTCATCTTCATCTTTCTTACGGTAATGTTCATTACAGAATTCATTTGCTTCAAACCAAATGGCAAATATAGTCCTATGGGTTTTTCTATGGGAAGACCTGTATCATTTCATCATCATTACAGCCTTTCATAAGTCCACTGCTGAACATAGGCCTCCCCCAAGGAACGCCACAAACCACGGTCCTGAGTCACCTGCATCCATCGACTTCCTGCATGCCTTACCACGTCGTCCCTCAATTTCGTGGGGGGTCGCCCGACACTTCGTCTACCGGTACGAGGCTGCCACTCTAGAACCTTTCTTCCCCATCGGTTGTCGGTTCTTCGAGCTATATGGCCGGCCCACTGCCACTTCAGCTTACTAATCCGTTGGGCTAAGTCGGTTACTCTGGTTTTACTGCGGATATCCTCATTTCTAAGTTTATCACGCAGAGAAACTCCTAGCATAGCCCTCTCCATAGCTCGCTGACCGACCTTGAGCTTCCTCATACGGCTAGCAGTGAAGGACCACGTCTCAGATCCGTAAGTCGTCACTGGCAACACGCACTGGTTGTACAATTTCGTTTTAATGTTTTGAGATATGTCTGACGAGAAGATGACTGTGTCGTAGTTTCCCGAACGTTGCCCAGCCGAGTTGAATCCGTCGATTGACCTCTCGGTCGAAGTTGGACTTACCTAGTCGTACTATTTGTCCCAGGTAAACATATTCGTCAACAACTTCGAGCTTAGTGCTCCCAACAACTATCGGCATAGGTGAGGTGTGACATGGACAATAAACAAGATCTTTGTTTTGTCCATGTTCATCTTAAGACCTATCCGTTGGGAAGCACTATTGAGGTCATTAAGCATAGTGCTTAGGTCCTCCAGCGATTCTGCCATAAGGACTATATCGTCGGCAATAATGACTCTCAAAAACAGCACGTAGACGCGGCTCAGAAGGGAAATCGGTCTGTAGTTCTTCAAGAGAGCGTTGTCACCTTTCTTAAAGAACAAGACCACTGCACTTCTGCTTCACACCTCCGGTGTAATGCCACCATGGAGGACGGAATTAAAGAGCTTCTGAAGGACTTCAAGTACCGGTTTTCCACCCGCTTTCAGAAGTTCCGCTGTAATTCCATCCTCACCTGGGGTCTTACCGTTTTTAAGGTGCTGGAGAGCCATTCTAATCTCGCTCAGATTGACGTCCGGTATATCTTCGGAATAGTGTCGGATAAGACTCGCTCTTGGATCGTTACTCACACTTGCGTGCGGCTCCAACGATGACATGTACAGCTGCCCATAGAACCTCTCAATCTCACTTAAAATCTCAGGTGCACACTCGATCTTCAGCTCTGACAGTTGACTCTTTCTGGCAGACCGATCTCTGGCAAAGACTTTGGAGCCTTGGTTCCGCTCGATCGCTTCTTCAATACAAGCTCTATTGAAGTTGCGTAAGTCCCGCCGCATGCATTTGGAGATCTGTCTGTTCAGTTGCCTGTATACTGTCAAATCTGTTGAAGAATGTAGCTTCATCTCCCATCTAACAGCCACGAGATTAAGAGTGTGATCGGAGAGTTTTTGTGTTCTTCTGCGGCGGGTCTTGCGGAACTTAGCTCCGACCGCATGGACAGTTTCCACGAGCTTGTCATTCATATCGTCCACTTCATTCCAGTCTTCTAGGCACTGAAAACGGTTTTGTAACTCCAGCTGAAATTTTTCGGGACTTTGGAACAGAGCGCGAGGGGGACGGAGCGTTGACTTCATTAGACAAGACTTCTCCAACTTAACGTTTAGGTTCAGTGTGCCTCTAACCAGTCGGTGATCGCTACCAGTTTTCACCCACGCGATCACGGAGACATCACTGAACAGTTGTCGTCTGGTCGTCATAATGAAGTCAATCTCATTTTTTGTCGAACCGTCGGGGCTCGACCAGGTCCACTTCCTGTGGGGCCGCTTCTAGAAGAAAGAGTGAGTTCCTCTTTCTCCATGAAGTCGGCCAGCTGCTGACCCCTTGGGTTCCGTTGCCCTATTCCAAATTTCCCTACTTTCAGCTCACCGTTCTCTCTTGTGCCTAGTTTTGCATTGAAGTCTCCCATTAACACCATATATTGGGTTTTGGAGGAATCCATGGCTCTAGAGATATCCTCATACATTTCCTCAACCTCCTCATCGGGATGTGCCGATGTTGGTGCGTAAGCCTGTATGACCTTCAGCGAATACCGTTTGGTAATTCTGAGTATAAGGTACGCAACCCTGTCGACACACTTTCAATCTTTACAACGTTGTTAACGAGAGACTTGTGGACGATAAATCCGATACCTCCTTGGGACAGATGGTCGCCCTCCTGGTGATAGAGCAAGTTGCCGGATTCGAGGATTACTGTGTCCTCCCCCTCTCTTCGGACTTCGGATAATCCTATAATATGCCAGCGTAACTTGTCTATCTCTTCTGCCAGCTCCACAATCTTCTCGTTAGTCCTCAGGGTGCGTGCGTTGTATGTTGCCAGGTCAAGTCGTCTTAGGTGGCAACCGAACCTCCACCAGAGATTCTTAGCACCCCCTGCCCCGCCGTTACTATGGTCGCTACCGTAGCCAGGAATAGCGGAGCCGCCGGGGACTGGGGGCCGTTTCTTTGTTACTCTCATCATAAGGGGGTATATGCCATAGTTGCCACGCTTGGCGAGCGGGTTGGCAACCGCAGTTTTTATATTGTATTTTTGCTGTTATCAGGAAGATGCTGCTGCCCATCTCCTGCCTGTTTCCCTTTGTCGCCTTTTACGACACCCATGGGAAGATATGGGGTAGTGGATAATCTTAACCGCCACTACACGGCAATATATAATATGTAAATATAATAGCTACAAAGAGCGAGCAATTTATGATAATATTGTAAATTCGTAAAAGAATAATTAAAAAAAAAGCAGATTATGTTCTCGAAATAGGACTGAGAAAACTTCATAATGACAAATAAATTTTCTTCCTATTCTAAAAAAAATTACTATTCTTTACAGGTTACAGGTTTTTTTCGGAAACCTACTACAGGCAGGCTCTCAAATAGGATCAGTCAGTCAGCCTACTACAGTCAGTGATGAGAACCTATACGTTTTTTTATTATTCTTTGCTGCAAAAATGTGATATAACTGTGTATAATTACGTAATAAAGCATGTCACGATAATCACTGACACGAAAAGAATCTAGTGACACAAAATTGTATGCCTCGACGGTCCCACCCCTTAAATTACACTTAATAACCGAGATGACTCTATTAACCCCCTAAATTTTGTTTACCTAATAGAATAACGACCTATCGTATAATAAATTGGGAGATTTCCATACTCGATAGCGCCTGCCGTTTATCATTTTAATACTCGAAAGTGCCTCAAGGGTACTCAATGACGTCATTAGGTAGCACGTTTGTTTACTTTGAACAAGCTTTGATGCAACTCTCACGAAATTTCTCAACATAGCAATTTAAACTTTAGGGCACGTACTAATAGGGGCGTAGTGTTTAAGGATATTGGCGGCAAAGTGAGCTTGTTTTGTATTGAAAGTAAAAAGGGAGCCATCAGAAGATTGACTGACGAGACCAGTTATTATATTGTGATACAAATAACACGCGGGCAGGCGATGATTAGAATTTTTATTATGTTGTTAGTTCTGAATGGTGTTTTATGACTTAATAACGTAAACGATATGACCATTGACCAACATAATACATCTTGATGTCCTACAAGATAAAGTCAGGGTCGCAAAGAAATCCTCAAACAATAATTTATACGTAATATCTCTATCGTAAAATATCATCTAGTGCTGACATTTTTGAGAAAAAACATTTACATGTTGAATAAAACTACTTTTACGGATTCTATCGCGTTTAATTAACTTATTTTTATTTTTATTAAATTCCCGACGATATTCGATGTGTAATATTTGCGTAAATATAAAAAATCATTATATAAACATTTACATGGTTAAATCTTGGACCGCACAAAACACGGTCCAGAACCATGCAGGTGGATCCATCGATTTTCTGCGTGTTTCACCAGGTCGTCACTTCATCTACTGGGGGCCGCCCTTCACTCCCGCTTACAGAAAGAAGACTACCACTAGAAATCTGTCTTCATTATCCTTTGTCAGTTCTCCGAGATATACGGTGGATCCATTGCCACGTGCCACTTCAGTTAACTTCAGTTCTCTGTGTATATAGATACACAATATATACAAATACATTTAATAGAGGCATGCTAGCTGGCGTATTGTCAAAAAAAGATTATGTCCAACACTGGGAGTAATAAAAATAAGGTGGTGATGTGCATTTAACAGTAAACTAACGGTATAAGAATATCAACTAACTCATATTTTCCCGCATGTGTCATAAGAGGTCACAGAAGGATACAAACCAGGGGATAGGCAGCAGTGTCTTCCTAATAACAACTAAAAAACATGCGCTTGTTAACTAACTGCAATATGAGATAAACTATGGGGGAGACATTTATGTTGTGTGTCTGTTGTGTGTTATCAGTGGACTTTCGATAGGCTGCAACGGTACAGTAATGGTGTGTACTTATAATATCTTATTGCTACTTATGGCAAGGGGATTATCAATCTCAGCTTTAGAAGCCATAAGTCAAACACCTTACAGCAGTGATTCCCAACCAGTGGCCCGCGGACCGCCATTGGTAGCTTAAATATGCTCCGCGAAACATTTAAATATGTTGCCTACTTATTCGTTTTAAATAACACATTTATTATTTTCTCTACACGCAGGCTGTGTTGCACGCGTCACGTTAGTAAGTACTTACTAGCTTATACAATAAATACACAAATAATACTGTAAATCATAATTTCTTTTCAGTTTATTGTATAATTATGTTAAAAGTTATGATTATAATTTTTTATAAAATTAATACCGTTTTTTCTTTCACCTTGTGGTCCCTGCTAACTACAAAAAAAAATAAAGTGGTCTCTGGTCAAAAAATAGTTAGGAAACCCTGGCTTACAGGCTGCCTCCATTAACGGGCTAGATATTCCCGTGTCAATCTAAACCTGATTACGGTCTTGCTCTAATACATAACGTTAGTGGTGCACGTTTACCAACCAACGGGATTATTATTATTGGGTTATCTATAAACTTTTCTCATCTAAATATATAATTTTAGACGAAAGATATAAACATACATAAATATCAATAAAATAGAATAAATACATAAAAAAATACATAAATATATAAAAACCCAACCAGATGGAAGCCCCCGGCAGTGGAGACCAAACGGCCGAGGGTTAGGGGGAAAGGGAAAGACACCGGCGGACGATGCGGGCGGTATCGAGGAGCACCGCCTTCTGCATTTAAGCTTGGAGTCCCAGTCGCTTCAGATGACCCGAGAGGCTGACTGGGATTAACCCGTTCGCAGAAACGACCACAGGAATAATTTCGGCCGGCAGACCACTTATTAGTCACTATTTTGTCAGCTTATCTGTTTCGGCTTTCACGAGGTTCTCGTCATAAAGAATGGTAATGTCGACCAAAAATATCCTTGACTGTGCCCGGTCCACCAGCACAATATCAGGCTTATTCGCAAGAATAGTCCTGTCTGTGATGATGGCCCGGTCCTAGTAGAGCCTGGCGTGATCATTTTCGAGCACGGCTTCCGGCAAGTATTTATAATATGACAGTTTCCGATCCACGAGATCGTACTTTAGAGCGAGCTCTTGGTGTAGAATCCTGGCTACTAGGTTGTGTCTGTGCAAATACTCAGAGTTAGAAAGCGCCGAACAACCGGAGATGACATGCCTAAGTGACTCACCGGGATGGTGACAAGCTCGACAGATGACGACGGCGCCATCCTTTAGGATGTATTTCCGATAATTGTTGGTCTTAATAACCTGATCCTGTATTGCACAGACAAAACCCTCAGTTTCCCCAAAGAGGTCACTGAAACGTAGCCAGTGGAGGGAGGCAACTGTGTCTACGAAAGGCTCACGAAGGGCCTTGTAGAACCTCCCGTGGAGCTCCTTCTCCTTCTATATGGTCTCCCGGTCGGAAATGCTCTGTACTGCCGGGTCTTGCCATTGCTCGTTGGCTAACGATAGAGGGGTTAGCCCTTTATCACAAGAAATAACGCCCCTATAGTATGGATCATACGCTCTCGTCAGAAAGTAATTACGGAGGCTGCACACTTCGCGGTTATGCATGGTAAGCGCGCTAAAAAAGCCGCGCCTACCATGCTTCCGCAGCAAGTTGAGCCTCATTACTGACGATCTCGGATGATGCATCCTGTAGGACGTCATTATAGTGTGGACTTTTCTGTCCAGAGCGTTCAGTTCGGTCTAAGTCCACCTGAGTGTGCCAAAGGTATACATGAGAACAGGCATCATCCAACCATTATATGCCTGCGTCTTATTCACACCGGTCAAAAGGCTATCAAGCACTTTGGTCAAACATAAAACGCATCGCAAACTGAACGTTTCATACCCGCCTCATCTACACCGATGTTCTGTGACATACCCAGGTATCGGTATGGTTCAGCCTCGGAAAGGTTCCTTATGCTGATGGGTATAGATAAGTCTATGCCCTCAGAGTTAGCAACCCTTCCCTTTTCGACATAGACGATCGCACACTTATCCGTCCCCAGCTCCATTCCAATAGAATTGCTAAAATCACAAGTGATGTTTAGCAATTCCATAAGATGGAAGCGACTGGAGGCGAATAACTTGAGATCATCCATATAGAAAAGTTGGGTCACTTTTGTACCTCCTTTCTGAAGCTGAACCCTCCCGGAACCCTCCAGTAAGGTACTGAGAGGGTTCAGAGAGAGGCAGAACCAGATTGGACTCAAACAATCGCCCTGGAAGATACCCCTTCTTATCCATATGTGATTCTCCGCAACCGTCATCCGCTGGCCTAGAAGACAAAGGATCGTACTCCACTGCCCCATACACTACCCGAGGAAGTCTCGAACTGTACAGTCAACCTTGTACAGCTCGAGGACCCTCTTAAGCCCTGTATGAGGCACCGAGTCGAATGCCTTTTTGTAGTCTATCCAGGCGGCGGAGAGGTTCCGACGGTTGCGTTTAACCACTTTGCAAACCAAGGAACCACTCCTCAATGACCGCGTCAATGAGGAGTGGTTCCTTGGTTCCACGACCACCGCCCCGATATCCATTTTGAGCGCGTGATATCACCTGATTTGAGTTCTGGTGACGAGTGATTCTCGCGCTCAAAATGGATGTTAGTGTCTTGTATATGGTAGGTAGACATGTTATGGGGCGGTATTTGCTCGGGTCTGTGGAATCCCGGTCTTTAGGAACCAAATGAGTGATCCCAGTAGTGAAGAGGCTCGGGAGCGACTTTTGGTCGAGAGCCTCTTGAAACTGTCGGGAGAGCACAGCGTGACACACCACGAACCCCTTCAGCCAGTAGTGATGCAGTCCGTTGAGTCCCGGACTTTTCTAGTTCAGGGCCCTACGGACCGCCCCAACTACGTCATCCGGCATTATGATGATGGGGTCCATGGGCGTAATATTCGCACACTGACTCGCCATAACTTCCGTCCAAGGGCCCTCGCTGTGGTTTACAGGCTCTGACCACAGGCCGAACCAGAATGCGATATTGTCGGCCTGATTTGGTGCTGGGCCCGTTCCACGTACCATTGGTCGCTCCAATGATTTATAGAGCCTCTTCTGATCACTCTGGAAGACACGATTTTGTTTGAACCGTGTCGACCTCTCGGCATATCGCCGAATCCGCTTCCCCCAAGCAGCGATTCTCTGCTTCAGGTCGTCTATGCGCTCCGTCAGTTTTTGCGTTATATCCGGCAGGGACAAACTGATATTTGTCCCAGCAAACGCCATCCTGACGGTGCGCACAATTTCCTGCCTATTATTGCCAGACCTGAAGCTTATCAGTCTGCCGATGACGGCCCTTGCCTTTGCGATATGGTCCTCAATCCTTCTTCTCCAGGCTGGGATGGCGCTACTTTGTCTAGTAGCGCGTCCAGCCGTGGGAAGTTTGGCGCCAATAATAAGGCAAACTGCCAGTGCGGCGCCAAAAAGAATTAAGTCCGTCACGCAAAGGTCCCGGCTGGCTTCCAAAAAGGTCACCAGCATTGGGTTAAGAGCCCTCACGACAGCCCGATTCCGCTTGCTTAGGGGTATGCGGGGGAGTCGCGGTCGATTTTCGAGAGGCGTACTGCGCGTTTCCACAATAGCCTCTTCCAATTTACTCCTCATCTTCTCTAGTTCTTGGGTGACCATCCCATCATCACCTGAATCAACCAGAGCGGGAAGGTCCATGGCGCCCTCTATATGTGGCTGCTGGTCTGTGGCCTGAGGAGCCGCATCCCCAGCTATAGCCGGTTCATTCGACGGGGGAATAGCCTCACATCGTAATCGTTCGAGTTCAGCATCATCAAATATTTTCGAGAGCATTATGTACCGAACTCGGTCTGCCAAGTTTTGCTCTGTGACGGGAACAGACGGCTTCAGCAAAAGCGACGCATCTGAGCCCGATACGCTATCCCCTCAGTTTCTTCCCTTTTCGCCCTATAGTACGCCCGCAATGCGTTTGTGTTCATCGTTTTATTCCAACGCATGCGGCGTTCTCCACCAGCGGCGGTTGCCGCTTGCCGGGTCCGAGAGGACCCTGCCGACACCAAGCCATCTGGTGGGGATAATGGATGCGAGGGGCTGCTAGGTGGTCATGCAGCACCTCACGCTCGGCTGGCGGCCCGAATGCTGTCACTTCCAGCGCCAGCTCCAGACACGCCCCGGCGACCCCCAGGCAGCGGCCCTATGCGCGTTTCTTTTTGTGCAATCATCCATTTTATGGACGTCAGTTAACGGGAGACGCCCAGACCCGGCGCCGTTTCATGATGGAGCCATATGCACAAACGGGCTTTTGCACCCTCAATTTTGCCGAGGCACTGCGCTAACACCGCTTGGCAAGGTGCTGACTGACTGCGCCGACGTAGCAGTTTTGTCACTTAACTGTTAAGTCAGCGGGCGATGGGGTCGTCACTTCCCTACATTAATATCATTACCCGTTACAGCCCTCCACAAGTCCACTGCTGAACATAGGTATCCCGCAAGAAATTCCACAAAGCACAGTCCTGAGCCAACTGCATCCATCGACTTTCTGTACGCTCCACGCTCTCACAGAATACCAGCGTAAAATGGGAGTTTGACACTGCTGTGCTTCGTATGGTGTGTATAGAGAACCGGAGACCCCTTTTACTGGAAAAGAGGCATTCTATCTAAGTCCTCACCGGTGACGTGAAGATAAATGTAGATGTCTATGGGTCACAGTAACCACTTACCACCAGGTGGACTGTGTGTCCGTTTGTCACCCTATCCTATAAAAAAAATCTTGTTTTCAAGTTTTAAGGTTATCACCAGTGGCGTAGCTACGCAGGGGCTAGGCGGGGCAGTGCCCCGGGGCCCCCAAGCTAAAGGGACCCCTCGGCCTCCAAGACCGAAATTCAAAAAATTATGTACTGTCTTAGTTGTATAAAGAATTTTCGACTTTTAACTTTTTGGGCCCTGACCACAAACGGCTCGAATTGAAATCACATAAATTACTCCTACTTCCAGAACATAAATAGAACATTGTGAAAGATAATTGTCTACATTGTCTTATTGTCTTTTTTATATAGAAGAGAGAGGCAACCGAGCATGCGGCTCACCTGATTGCAAGTGTTGACCACCGCCTATTAACAAATAGAACACCATGGGAATTGCTGGCTTTTAAAAAAGGAATAAGCTCGTTTCTTGAAGCTCCCTAAGTCGTATTGGTCCGACAGTAGTGGACCGCCAAACATCCCGATGGTGTGGATTTGTGAAATGCGTTGATGAAATTTTGTGGTTGGAATTAATCCAAACAATTCTTCTGAACACTCCTTTTTTTCTCTTTTTTTTTTCTTTATAAAACACTCCCCACGGTAAATGTGATAGAAAATGCAAAGGGATGTAACATCTCTTCGTCTCGTCTTTCGTCTTCGTGGGTCGTCGATGATTCGAGCCACTCTGCGCTGGATGCGGCCAAGTGGAAGGAGCTGGTACTAGGGCGCCCCGGCCCAGGTTGCGAGCAGTGTGCCGGCATAAAATACTGTTCCGTTCTGCTGAGCACGCCAAGCTTTTTAGAGGCCAATTCAGCCTGCCCTTTTAAGTGACCACGAAACTGCACGTTATTCGATATGTCAACGCCGAAGATTCCGGTACTGGCTTAGGTGCCCTGAAATTGAGTAGTTACGACAAAGGGGTTATTTTTAGTGGTAAACGCGCAAACTTGTGTCTTCAGTGCATTGAACTTAATTAGATTTAGTCGCCGCAATCCGAGACCTTATCCAGCAAAGACGCGATTTCAGACACAAGTTTATTCCCGTACTTGGTGACGTTTTCCCAAGAAATATAGGCACAGCCAGTATATAAAGCATCACCAGTGCACGTTACTGGTTTGCAACAGCGTAGGTGATAGCACGTAGCCTTGTGAAACACCAGCATAAATAGGCTTGTAAATGAAGCATGCACCTTCTACTACGACTTTGTTGCTCCAATCTGCAAGAAAACTGCTGATCCAGTTGTACAAATTTTCGAGAAGCCCATAAGAAAGATGCTCTTTGTGTCAAACCCAATCGAAGGCCTTCGCTATGTCCTAATAAACTAATGGCCAGGGTCTCCCTCTCTGCCTCTGCCGATTTATGAGACAGGTAACCCAGAAGATCACCAGTTGAGCAACCCCGATGGAAATCGTACTGGCGGTCACTTTTCAGTTGATGATCCTCATCCCCATAAGCTGGCAGTTCACAATGGTTTTCATTATTTTGGAGTACAAGTTGGATTAGATAGACTGAGCGGTTCCTGCCAGCAGTCGTGTTGGCGATGCTGAGCAGGGATTCCGCGTGGAGGGCCGTAGCCGCCTTCTGTGAATCCGTTATGGTCCAGAAGCTGCTGAACGGTATCGGGAGAGGACAGATCCCGCTCGGAGACGACGCCTCCAAGGCGTTCGTCACGGCCCTCCCCTTGATGATGGTGTCCCCCTACCAGACGTGACTGACGTTTTTTACGTTGTAGCACGAATGGGCCGGCTCGACCGGGGAAGCACCACGCTCTCACAGAATACCAGCGTAAAATAGCAGCTTAATGCTGCTGTGTTTCGTATGGTGAGTGTAGAGAACCGGAGACTCTTTTTACTGGAAAAGCGGCATTCCATCTTAGTCCTCACGGGTGACAACGCATCTGCATTTTGATTCGTAATCGAGGATAGATGCAGATGTCTATGGGCCACAGCAACCACTTACCATCAGGTGGACTGTGTGCTCGTTTTTTACCCTTATCCTATTAAAAAAAAACCAGAAACGGGGCCTCGGGGGTTACGGGCGTTCGGGGCGGGGGCCCCGAGCGTCTACTGATGTAACACCTGAGAAGGACGGTGACTCGAAAGTGGTCTCGAGCACCGTGATAGCATTGCAAGGGTGCTGTGGCCCCGGTTGCGTTCCGGACAGAGATCCCGAGACCTCTCATATACGCTGATGGGAACCACCGTGGGATTTTGGCCGGTAGGAGTCTGGCATAATCTTTCTGTTGCCCCCGCTGCAGAAGGTATCCATGAGAATTTCCCCACGATAAAAAAAAAATAAAAAAAGGCTGAGCGGTCGATTTTTGGTTACTTTTTAGGATTCTGATGCACTAAAGCTGTCTTCTTTGTATTCGGGACTACACCTAGGGGGAAAGAGTTTTAAAAAAAACACGTTACGACCGGTGCCAACTAAGAAGCACACGTCTTCAGCACAATGGGAGGAATTAATAGAATCAGGCGTTACTTTGCGGAAATCCATTATAGAAAAGCTTTTAGAAAAATTATATAGCCGCGTTATAACGCGGATATTTGAGAAGTAAATTTTTCTAAAAGCTTTTATACAATGGGAGGAACTCCAACAGACCTACTAGACTTGATATCTAGGGAGAGTAGAGACCAAGCGCTGTGTAAACCGTATCGTACTGACCTGAAGGCGAAATTGTAGTTCTTTTTAACAGCTCTGGTGAAGCACTCCTATTAGAGCGACCAAAACAGGCACCACAGATGATAGAATGTGACGTCAGAAGCACGTTGGGATCATCCAAGAGTTGTTGGGAGAACCAAGCCATTCAGCGTCGTGGCCGTTAAAATCACCAAAGATTACGATCTCTATAGACGGGACCTGTTGTAGCACAGATTCTGCAGCGATTTGGACGTGGTCGATGAGTTGGTCTGTGTCGGCATTACCTATAGAGGCACCTGTAGACGCGAGGATGGTCGTCCCTGAACTTCAAGACTGCCGAGGCGTTGAGAATAGATGTCTTCTCTGACATACGAGGAAAATATCGGGAATCAAGGAAGTGACACAACATTACTATTTTAAAAAGTAATTAATTGCTTTTCGAAGTATTCTCCGCGAAATTTGACACATTTTTCCATACGATGGAACATTTGAAGCAAATATTCCATTCGGAAGTTGGGGTCTCCAAAATGGCCGTTTTGTAGGCGTCCACAGCTTCTTCAGGTGATGAAAATCTCTGTCCACGCAATTTATTCTTTATTTTAGGGAAAGTATAGAAATCATTAAGGCTTAGGTCGGGCTGTACGGCGGATGGTCTAATAATTCTACGTTTGCTCTAAAAACTCTTTTGTTCTGTGTGCGGTGTGAGAACTCGCATGTCGTGATGGATGATGATGCGGCGGTTGCAGTTTTCTTTACGGAGTTCAGAAACGACCTGTGGCAAACAAATGCTAGCATATCATTCTGCATTAACCGTTCTTTGTCCCTCAAGAGGAATAGTCGTAACATTGCCGGTTTTGGAGACAAACGTGGCCACCATTTTTTTTGCAACACTCCGTGAACGAACAATTTTTGTTGGCTTTAACTCATTTTCGAACACCCAAACTCGTGACTGGTTTTTTGTTTCGGGTTTGTACGCGTATATCCAGGATTCGTCACCTAATACGATGTTGTATACAGCATTTGAGGATCCTGCGTGGAATCTTTCGAGAGTTCTGACGCACCAAGTAACGCGAGCCGCTTTTTGCTCTTCACAGAGCGAATGCGGTGACCATTGGGGAAAAAAAACTTTTTTACACCTAATTGTTCATGCAAGATTATTTGTATTTGACTCATGCCAATGTCTAAAGTTGCCTGAATTTCGCGGTATGTCACATATCGATCTTCCTCAATTAGCTTATGCACAGCATCAACGTTTTCTTGGGTGACTGCAGTTTTTGGACGACCTTGACTGGGATCATCACTGAGCTTGACACGTCCACGTTGAAATTCAGCAAACCTGCGACAAATTGTGGTTTTGGATGGGGCTTCATCACCAAATGCAGAAATCATCCGGTCAACACACTGTTTTTGTGTTAAACCACTTTGAAAGTCATAATAAATCATCGCTCTTGAATTTTCTTGAGTCAATTCCATTTTCTCAACGACTAAACAAGTTTGATAAAACCTTGTGAAAAGACCGAGAATCTTTAAAAAAAATGGTATTCGATTTTTAAAACCCAGGAGTTTTCAATTAAAAAGATTTTAATATGACAGGAACAGTGGAAATATTCCATTCCCGATACTTTTAGTGCAGCCTATGTATACGCAAACTCCAGCCCGAGGCACAAGTGTTATAATTTGTAGCCCGGATAGAGGAAAAGTATCGACCGGAGAGGACACCTGCGCCTCAGTTAGAAAGAGTGGTAATTAGCGGACTTCGTTAACGTTCGAATGAAATCCCCTGGTGTTGCATAAATTCAGGGGTCACTTTTCTCTTATTGCTCTACTTGTCACGAGCAATTTCGCCTCCCTCTCCCCCTCTCCAGGATACGCGAGGCAGCTTGAGCACACGCTCTAAATAAGAGTAGGGTAGCTTGGGCGTGGATGCTCAGCCAGGGATTTCCCAATACCAGGGGTGCTGGTATTGGATGGTTTCTTATTTAATTACACTACCATGTTAAGGGGGAGAGCGCTTAGGCCTTCGAGCACCTGCACTTAACAGACGAAGTAAACTTCTACTTCACGCTGGTTATCTGTAAGGTAGGTTATGTATCGGTTAGCATAGGTTTCCTCAGTTCGAGCCGATCCACCCATTCATTACAACTCCTCATTTGATGTCTTACCAGGTCGTCAATCCGACAATGCGACAGCAAAAGCTGCCGTGTGGCTCTCCCACTGTTATGTTGTCTGCTTATATTATTAACTGTAATCTACTTCGTTATTGTTTATGAGTTACACATAATAATTAGGAGTAAGTAGCTCTGTTTTATTATGCCCTGCAGTGGGCGACAAGGAGCTGATGATGAAGTAGTTTGTTTGTGTGTAGTTTTGCATCTTTAAAGTTTAAATAGGGCCCCAATTTCATTTTTGCCCCGGGGCCCTTGATTACATAGTCTCGCCACTGGTCATCACATTTATTTTATTTCAAATCCAGACCTAGACTATTTACTAGCTGATGGTGAATTATAATCACAAATAGTAAGTGAACTTGTAAAAAGAAAAGTATTTCCATATTTTTTTAATTCAGATTGTAATATGAATAGTTTACGTGATAGAGCCACGCTGCAGCTATATAAGGCTGCGGCACGGATGAGTCTACTGGAGCGGGGCAGGACCACGCCCTCGCAGAGTACCATAGTGTAACCGCGGAATAATGCTGCTGTTTTGCGATGTGTGTGCTTCGTATGGTGAGTGTCGAGAATCGAAGACCCTTTTTACCGATAAAGAGGCATGCGATCCAGTCCTCAAGGGTGAGAACGCGTCTGCATTTTGATTCTGAATTGAGGATAGATATAGATGTCTATGGATCACGGCATCTAGTTATCATCAGGTGGACTCTGTGCTCACTTGTCTTTGTTATGCTATAAAAAAAGATATACTTTTTCATTTAGATTATAATTTTTTAACTATAAACCAACCGACCGGATACGCCTCGCGGTATTATCAGGATTTATTAAATTAAAGTACTTAAATTAAATAAATAGGGGTATATGTAAACAAATACACGTGTCAATACAAATCACAAAAATAAAGATAAAGTTTCAAAGTTTTTATTTTAAAAAATGTGTAACTAGCGCTTGGTTATATGTTTTTAAATTGATTTCAAAACAAAAGGCATAATTGTTAACAGTGAACATTTACATCCCTTCTCTGCACTCCAATGTAAAACAATTTCCCAAAATAGAACTTAATTTTAAAACTGACCACACAGCATTTTAGGAAAACTCGTGTGAACATACGGCAGTCTATTTGAATGTAGCTGAAACTCCAGTACAAATATACAGAGTAACTTAAGAATACTAAAATATCTTACAGTTAGTTCAATTTAAAAAAATTGCAACTATCTATGTATGTATATGTAGTAGCTCTTCACAACTCCACTGCTAAACATAGACCACCAAAGAATGCCACATAGCACGGTTTTGAACGCTTTACAATATACAATAAAAAATGTAAAAAAATTTAAATGATTTTAACGAATCATGTAAGCACCCTCCGGAAAGCTTTAGAACGCAGTGGTGCTTTTTTATTATAGAATAAGGGTGACAAATGAGCACACAGTCCACGTGATGGCAAGTGGATGCTGTGGCCTATAGACATCTACTTTTATCCTCAATTAAGAATCAAAATGCAGATGCACCGCCACCCCTGAGGACTAAGATAGAATGCCTCGTTTCCAGTAAAAAGGGTCTCCAGTTTTCTACACTCACCATACGAAACACAGCAGCATAAACCTTCTATTTTACGCTGGTATTCTGTGAGAGCGTGGTCCTACCCCGGTCGAGCAACCACAATATAGCTGCAGCATGGCTCTACCACGTAAAAAACTACATAGTATCTTATGTTGCATTATTATGTAACACCGCATGTTATTTGATTCCATTTTTTTCGGGAATGCTACCGATACGTTATTCTGATTACTAAGATGGAATGCTTTATTGTATTGTACCGGCCATATTATGCTCGACACTACGGCGAGTACCTACGAGTACCTACACTACAACTTAGCGGCAGAAGTAGGCAAGAGCATCCTTTTAGCCGCACTCTAAAAATAATATTTCTGACAAGAAAGTGAAGCAAAAAGAATACCCTATCTATACATCTATACAAATAGATAAAATTGGAATGTCTGTTTGTAAAGTCAAAATAACAGCTTTTCACTAAATACATATGAAAGAATATACTGAACTTATAACAAAAACACAATTTTTAAAATGTTGGTCTGTGTGTCTGTTTGTTCCGGCTAATCTCCGAAACGGCTGGACTGATTTTGATGGGACTTTCACTGGCAGACAGCTGATGTTATAAGGAGTAAGTTAAGGAACTTTTATTTAAGAAAAAGAATTAGAGTTCCGTGTAATAAATTAAAAACCTAAATGACACGCCGGCGAAGTCGCGGGGAACAGATAATCGTCTAATACAGTAGTTCTCTTAACTAAATAACATCCATCCATTCCATCCATTTTAGCCTATAGAAGTCCACTGCTGAACATAGGCCTTCTCCATAGAATAGCTTATAGAAGCGGAATTTTGACATTGCTACCACGCTTGGCAGGCAGGTCGGCAAGCGTTGTTTTGTAAATGTTGAGTTATTATCAGGAATATGCTGCCAGTGTCAGTTTCTGTCTGTCGCCACGTACAACATCCACGGGACCATATGGGGTAGTGCATATTTTGCACCACCTTAACACGGTGGCGAACCGTGTAATCTATACAAATAAATAAAATTGAAGTGACTGTTTGTAATGTTGAAATAACTGCTTTTTACTATATGCACATGGAAGTATATACGGTACTTATAACAAAAATACAATTTTTAACATTTTTGTCTGTCTGTCTTTCTGTCTGTCTGTCTGTTTGTTCCGGCTAGTCTCCGAAACGGTTGGACCGATTTAGACCGAACTTTGACTGGCAGATATCTGATGTTATAAGAAGTAACTTAGGCTACTTTTATTTTAGAAAAAGAATTAGGGTTCCGCGCAAAAAAATTAAACCCATGAAATCCAATCGTAATAAGTTACGCTCGGGTGAAGTCGCGGGGAACAGCTAGTGTAAAATAAACCTAAGTTATTTTATTAAATAACTATAGTCAATTTACATAATATTATAAATTATTTTTAAAGTTAAATAATAATATAAGATTTTTTCTTCTTCTTCTTCTTCAAATACCAAAACCGAATTTACAAACGTATGTTTCATCCTTGTTGCAAACGTAATTCAATTTAAAAAGAGCTTATTTGCTGCAACCGCAACGTAGCTCCGTCTCATTTTAAGTTTAGTTAGGTGTGTCTAGTCTAATTGAGTTAATAGCGATTGTGGTGGTATACGATGATCCAAAGTTAAAGCTTTGAAATAGTTGTATTATATATCAATGCAGTTACAGGTATATCAATGACAGGCCTTTGTTGATTATAATGAAGATATTATATATAACGTTGAGTGATACGCGGCGTTGAACAGACTGTAATGTGTCGACTCAACCGACTTTCCAGCTTCCTAGCTGCTTATTACTACTATCCAACTCTGTTGCATTTTAATACAGATCAACTAACACGACGCCCCTTAATTAGTCGTTTCAATTACTTTATTATATAGTAGAAAATATGGTTCATGCATGGTAGTACCTTACGCTTAGGTTAGGACCACGTTTTCACAGAATATCATTGTAAATTAGCAGCATTCGAACAATACAGAATACTACTGTGAATGACTATATAGTAGGAAATACAATCTTTACTAATAAAATGTAGGGCGGCATTAAATTGCGTTTGATACAATCCGAAACAACGATAGAGCCGTCTAACGCACCTGCCGACACTTAACTTGAACTAAGAAATTGCTTCCTCGCGACGTGATCACTTAACCCCGACTCATTGATTAGCGAAAATCAGAAGATAACATCTCCCCGGCACCTGTGGCTCCGTACTTTTGTAAATAGCGACAAAATCAATAAAAACTATAGTGAATTTTTGTTTAATTTTGTTAGGAATAGGCATGACTATTTAACTAATATTACCAAAAGTATTACTGTGAAAATGGGGTCAAGCTCAGTATACATTGCGTTTGGGCATTAAAGGCTTCGCTGATGAAAATGTTGAGATCTGAACAGGTGCCAAACTCCATAGCAGTTTCTCAAATTTATAGCAATGTATAACGTTCTTGGAACTGATAAATGATGATTACTAAGAAATAATCATTATTTCTCTGATATGCATGATATGCATAAGTTTCATATTGTATCCACTGTTTTTCTTGGCATCACTCTTGACGCAAAGCTCCAGTGGGGCCCCCATATATCCAAATTAGCAAGCAGACTAAGTTCTGCAGCCTATGCTGTAAAAAAGATTAGAGGTCTCACTAGTGTCGAGACAGCTAGATTAGTTTATTTTAGTTATTTCCATAGCATAATGTCTTATGGGATTTTGTTATGGGGAAATGCGGCTGATTCAGAAAATATTTTTGTTTTACAGAAGAGGGCCATTAGAGCTACTCGTATTTACAATCTAAAACCGAGAGAGTCTCTTCGAGATAAATTTAAAGAAATTAATATATTAACTTTGGCCTCTCAGTATATTTACGAAAATTTAATGTATGTTCACAAAAACAAAGATAGTTTTAAAAAAAAAAGTGATATACATTCTGTAAACACTAGGAACAAACACACGCTAGTGATGCCAGTTTCTCGACTCCACAGAGTCAGTAATTCATATTTGGGGCAATGTATACGCTATTACAACAAGGTCCCGGAAAGTGTACAGGTTAATAATTTATAAAACAAAAAATTAATAAAACATTTAAACTCGGTAATAGAGAGATTACCGAGTTTAAATGTTTTATTAAGCTGAAACTGTATAAAAAGGGTTATTATAGTATAAATGAATACTTGGTTGATAATAACCCCTGGGAATGAGGTGGTCGCTTCCAAGCAGTTTCTAAAATAAATTTTGTAAATATTTCGTAATCATTTATATTGTAAAATTTATTTAAAAAAAAAGTCCCGCTGGGTTTCTTGCTGGTTCTTCCCAGGACAGAGGGTTTTTTTCGAACCAGTGGTAAAGTAAAAAATGACTTTCAATAGGAATTACACATGTAATATATATTGAATAAAAAATATTCTATTCTATTCTATTCTATTCATACTATTACTAATTTTAATAATTATATGTCCCACAACGTTTTTTCTTATAATTATCTCTTATATTGGAGCAAACACTACGCATTAAATGAAATTTTATCGCGGATTTTATCGCGTTTAATTCAACTTTTATATTCTCGACGTTTTGGGTGTTTTAGAGCACCAATGGTCACGGGAGGGACTGAGGTGTTTGGCGTCCCGTTGTAGGGATGTCCGATTTTTTGTTTTGAATCGATCTTCTGGATCGTAATGGATCGTAACTTCGTGAATCGATTCACGATTTAATCATATTGCATTGAATCGATCTTATTCGATCTCGGAAAATCGTATCGTAATTTTATAAAAATGAAGAAAAGCACAGTATGCATGCAAAATTATTTATTTTAACAATGACTATTACGATATCCAGTGAGTTTTTCTAAATTATTATCTTTAAAAAGTATAAAACATTTATTTTTTTAAATTCTTATCCGTATATACTTTGATATGTATTTAGTAAAAAGCTGTTATTTTGACATTACAAACAGACACTTCGATTTTATTTACTTGTGTATTTACGATTTCGGCAATTGCTGTAGTAGAACTTTCTTCACTTTTGCTTAGCTCAGAATAAGTGCTTATGTGATAACTCTTGAAATGATTTTTTAATTGGTAGTATTTCTACTAGTTATAACCATCTATTTACACATTTTATATTGTCCACCCATGTCACATTTAATAAAAAAAAACAAATGTTAGATTTGATTGGCAGGGCCATAATATTAAAAAGTATTTAACAGCTCAACTTTTCGTATCGCAATAAAACAAAGAATTAAAGACCATAGAACACTAACATAGGTACCCGATAATAAAATAAACAAAACATTATAATACCTACCTTTATATTTCATACATTACTCGGTTCGGTTGATGTTTAGGTTTAAGTTGATACGATTTTTTTCATACGATCTTATGAGTATACGATTCGATCTGGGTGAAGATCGCATTTCCTTGAATCGATTGAAAAATCAGTAGATCGTATGGCCGTAAATCGATCTTTCAGAAAATCGATTCAGCATCGCTTTCCCGTTGTCATAGTTAACCCGACTACCTTTTGTTTTTGAATATTAATTACGCAAAATAAGCTTACAGTATCTTGAAGTCTTGCAGTGGTATGCTTGGGTTTGAATTAAGTTTTATTAATTATGCGAGTGCCGTGTAGTGGCGGTCAAGAATACCACTACCCCATATCCTCCCGTGGGTGTCGTAAAAGGCGACAAAGGGAAACAGGCAGGAGATGGGCAGCAGCATCTTCCTGATAATAGCCAAAATTACAATAAAAAAACTGCGATTGCCAACCCGCTCGGCAAGCGTGGCAACTATGGCAAATACCCCCCTATGAATGTAACAAAGAGACGGCCCCCAGTCCCCGGCGGCCCCGCTATTCCTGGCTACGGTGGCGACCATGGTAACGGCGGGGCAGGGGGTGCTAAGAATCTCCGGTGGAGGTTCGGTTGCCACCTTAGACGACTCGACCTGGCAACGTACAACGCACGCACCCTGAGGACTGACGAGAAAATCGTGGAGCTGGAAGAAGAGATAGACAAGTTGCGCTGGCATATTATAGGATTATCCGAAGTCCGAAGAGAGGGGGGGGACACGGTAATCCTCGAATCCGGCAACTTGCTCTATTACCGGGAGGGCGACCATCTGTCCCAAGGAGGTGTCGGATTTATCGTCCACAAGTCTCTCGTTAACAACGTTGTAAAGATCGGGAGTGTGTCGACGAGGGTTGCGTACCTTATACTCCGAATCACCAAACGGTATTCGCTGCAGGTCATACAGGCTTACGCACCAACCTCGGCACACCCCGATGGGGAGGTGGAGGAAATGTATGAGGATATCTTTAGAGCCATGCATTCCTCCAAAACCCAATATACGGTGTTAATGGGAGACTTCAATGCAAAACTAGGCACAAGAGAGAACGGTGAGCTGAAAGTAGGCAAATTTGGAATAGGGCAACGGAACCCAAGGGGCCAGCAGCTGGCCGACTTCATGGAGAAAGAGGGACTCTTTATGATGAACTCTTTCTTCCAGAAGCGGCCCCACAGGAAGTGGACCTGGTCGAGCCCCGACGGTTCGACAAAAAATGAGATTGACTTCATTATGACGACCAGACGACAACTGTTCAGTGATGTCTCCGTGATCGCGAGGGTGAAAACTGGTAGCGATCACCGAATGGTTAGAGGCACACTGAACCTAAACGTTAAGTTGGAGAGGTCTCGTCTAATGAAGTCAACGCTCCGTCCCCCTCGTGCTCTGTCCCAAAGTCCCGAAACCTTTCAGCTCGAGTTACAAAACCGTTTTCAGTGCCTAGAAGACTGCAATGAAGTGGACGATATGAATGACAAGCTCGTGGAAACTGTCCATGCGGTCGGAGCTAAGTTCTGCAAGACCCGCCGCAGAAGAACACAAAAACTCTCCGATCACACTCTTAATCTCATGGCTGTTAGACGGAAGATGAGGCTACATTCTTCAACAGACTTGACAGCATACAGGCATCTGAACAGACAGATCTCCAAATGCATGCGGCGGGACTTACGCAACTTCAATACAGCTCGTATTGAAGAAGCGATCGAGCGGAACCAAGGCTCCAAAGTCTTTGCCAGAGATCTGTCTGCCAGAAAGAGCCACCTGTCAAAGCTGAAGACAGAATGTGGCAGCATCGTTTCCGGGACACCTGAGATTTTGAGTGAGATTGAGAGGTTCTATGGGCAGCTGTACACGTCATCGTTGGAGCCACACCCAAGTGTG